>WITN01000693.1:0-46324 GCA_015025155.1 Lactarius quietus | reverse complement strand
ATCGCCAGGCAACACTCCACTAGTAGCGAAGAAGCCAACTACCTCCGAACAGAGGCAGTACAATTACACTGCCATTATCCAGAATCTGTCTACGTAGCAGAACACCTACCTACCAGAAGACCAAGAGAACTCCAAGCGTTCAAAGAACACTGCAGGTTGCAGTACGATCAACACCAAATTTCCCTAGACGTTCACCACCCTTTGAGTCATATTAGGGAATTCACGTCAAGTATCCTCAATTTCCAGAACTACCTTTGGAGGAGCAAAACCACGGTCACCTATTTTGGTATTTATGAAGAATACCATTGGATCCGCAGACAAGTCAGGCGAAACCAGCCAGACAAGGCTATCTTGCAACCCGCCTACAAGATCCACTACCAGTGGAACGAAGACGGTTGGACTGTCACTAGATTACCCCGTCATCAGTGAATGAGCCAAAGTACAACTCCAAAGACAAGAGAACTCACAGAAGAGGAAGAGAGCCTCGTTCCAGCAAGCATCTACGACACATTTTTTGACCTAATCCACGAAAGAATCCAAGGCGAACTTCTTGATAGACCGGTCTTCAGCAAAGACGGTCACTTTCCTTGGTTTTTCCTAGACACCCTTGAAGAAGTTACCACCAAAGACTTCGCCAGAATCCACCCCCACATCTCCCACGTCCACAATCTTGATTACAGCTCACTTATTGGCGATTACCGATCCAAAAAGGTCGAGTGGTCATTCGATAGAGAAAGGTGGGAATACAAGAACAGGAAAGAAGTCAAGTTCTCAGATTCCGAAGAAGAACCTTCGGATCACGAAGAGGAAGCAACCTCTGCCCAAGAAACCCAACCAGAAGCACAAGGTTGGTCACGACCTAGAACACCACCCTCAGGCGCCAGATCAGCGCGCAGCGAATCAAGTGACCAAGAAGAGGTCTCCCAGATCCTAGGAAGCGTCACCAGAAAAGTCAAAGCGCTTATCACCACAGTATCCCAGCCACAGACACCACAAGCAGTTCCAGGCGCACTTCCAGTAACCCCAGCGGAAGCATCACAGTCATTCCTACCTACACCATCGGCTACAGCATTCCCACTTCCACCAGCACTACCCCCAGTACGCGCAGCCACACCTACTCCCAGTCAACGCCCCAGTACCCCTGCTCATTCTAGTCGCTCCACGTCTCCAAGTCAACCTAGCACACCCAGCACACCAAGTACCCCAGCAAGCATGTCTGGTTCAGCAAACACCAAGTTATTGGGATCCCCCCCAGAGTCATTCGATGGTAGCCCTGCAAAGGCGAAGCCTTTTGGAACAATCTAGAGAACTACTACTACCTCAACGAATCCACGTACTCCAGATCAAGGAAAGAGGGTTTCAGCCGCTCTAACACACTTCAAAGTCGGCACGTCTGCCGGAGAATGGGCTCAAGATAAACAGAAGAGAGCCTTGTCAGCCACGCCTGTCGATTTCGGAACATGGGTAGATTTCCGCGACAGTTTCAAGAAACACTTCGTCCCAGCATATTCGAAGCTGGAAGCCACCAACGCCATGTACACCTCCAAGATGGGCGGACGCCCTTTCAATGAATGGTACCAAGATTGGTCGACCTACGCCTCCCGGAGCGGAGCCAATGAAGAAACCCAGATGTACGCCTTTAGGAAGGCGCTTCCCATGGCACTACACCAGAAGATAATGGGTGTATCACCACAGCCTACCACGCTAGAAGACCTAGCAGAGAAAGCAAGAGAGTTCGATCGACTCTGGCGCATGTACAGCGCCCCCACCACGTTTAACAGAAGCTCAGGCCCACGTAACCGCGCCATAACCACAGATGAAGATCACGCCCAAGTCAATGTCACCACAGCACCATCACGACCCCCGATGGGGAAGATATCGAAGGCAGAGAAGGACAGACGCTTCAAGGATAAGCTCTGCTTCTACTGCGGAAAACCTGGTCATAGGGCTAAAGAATGCCGCCTCAAGACGAGCCAGTATAATCAAGGGACAGGAAATAGACGTCCAAATCCACGCCAAGGAAGCGACTTCAGAGCTCGCGCCACAGTAACCCAAGAAGATCAATTTGCCGAAGAAGAACATGCCGAAGAGCATCCGGCCCAGGTAGCGGCCATGTACCACAGCCCACGTCCCCAAGTCATGATTCCACGCCCTCACTCCTGCCCTGTCAATGAGGATTTTTGAAGCGTCCCTCTGCTGCACTGTCAGTTGGGACTTTACGTTTGTCCAAGTCTAGTTTTGAGAATAGGTTTTCTCTCCTAGAGACGTTAGACTCTGAGCCTGTACCAGGTGATACTATACGAAATAGACGATCACCATCTATTACACTCAGAGTGACTCTAGTCGGAAAAATAACTGGACAAGAAATCAGTGCACGCGCCTTGCTAGATAGCGGCGCAGAGGGGATAATCATAGATCAAGACTTCGCAACCAAGAACAAACTCACATTGCGAACACTAGTCAACCCACTTCCAGTAAAGAATGTGGATGGAACACTCAATAAGAGGGGATCAGTCAAGTACACTACAATCCAGAAGATCCGCGTCAAAAATATGGACGACGCTTACCACGAAGAAACATCAGAACTCTATGTTACCACACTAGGGGACCATGACATTATCCTAGGAACGGATTGGCTCCATGCACACAACCCAGAAGTAGACTGGGCCTTGCCACAGATCGCCTTCACAAGATGCCCCAAGAATTGTACCTTGTCCAAGTACCCCCTAGTAATCACGTCCCGAAAGCCGCAGACGCGTGCTACCACCATCAATGCCTTGCATCCAGTAGAAGACACACCCTTGATAACCGAAGACGCCTTTGCCCAGGAAGCTATGGAAAACTTCCTGTATCATCACAGTTTTAGCAAGTATGATGATCTTGCTATCCGTTCAAAGTCCACTGCCAGTACGGCTATTGCAGCAAAGAATGCACCCAAGCAATCCCTTGATCACATCCCTGCCCAGTATCACAAGTATTCCAAGGTTTTTAGCGAAACAGCTTCACATCGACTCCCAAAACACCAAGCATGGGACCACGCCATAGAACTCAAACCAGCCTCGAAGATGCGCAATTGTGGCATCTACAGACTCATGCCCAAAGAATCAGCGGCACTCAAAGAATATATCACGGAACATTTGCGGAGAGGATACATCCGCCCTTCAAAGTCCCCTATGGCCAGCCCCTTCTTTTTCGTAGATAAGAAGGATGGCAAGTTACGCCCAGTACAAGATTATCGTGCCCTAAATGATGTTACTATCAAGAACGCCGCTCCTTTACCATTGATTCCCGAGTTAATCGACAAACTACGCGGTGCCAGGTACTTCACCAAGTTGGATATTTGTTGGGGATACAACAATATCTGTATCAGAGAAGGAGACGAACATAAAGCTGCCTTCAAAACCCATCTAGGCTTATTTGAACCCACTGTCATGACATTCGGCCTTTGCAATGCCCCTGCCACGTTCCAGACATTTATGAACAACATCTTCGAAGATATGATAGATGACGGACACGTCGTTGTCTATCTGGATGACATCCTGATTTTTTCCGAAGACCCCGCCTTGTTGGACAAATTAACCCATGAAGTCCTTGCACGCCTTGAAACCCATGATTTATACCTCAAGCCTGAGAAATGTGTATTCGCTCAGACGTCTATTGAATACCTTGGGATCATCATCTCAAATGGACAACTCAAGATGGACCCTGCTAAGGTCGCAGGAATCACAGATTGGCCTACTCCACGCACAGTCAAACATGTCCAAGCATTCCTTGGTTTTTGTAACTTCTACCGCCGATTTATCAAAGATTTTTCTACCATTGCCAGGCCTTTGTTCGACCTCACTAGGAAGGAGATTCCGTTCCTCTGGGGTACCTTACAAGAATCCGCGTTCTGCACCCTCATCCAGGCTTTTATTACAGCCCCTGTTCTTGCCCTCCCTGATCATAACAAACCCTTCCGACTCATCACCGACGCTAGTGATTTTGCCACAGGAGCCATTCTTGAACAACCAGATGCCCTGAACAGATGGCACCTGTAACGTTTCTACCAAACGTTGTTCCGACTTGGAACTCTTTGTTGACCTTGATCCAAGAACAGGCAAACAACAGTTGAATAACAATTTCCAAACACGAAAGACAAACCAAACGACAAGGGCTTCGCCTTATAGTGGAGGAATATAACAGGGATCTTCAAGAGATGAGAGGACAGACCACACAAGGATCAACAAGATGAGAGGAACAGGCACTAATAGCCAACACTTCAATTGTTCGAGGTAGATCTCAAGGTAGACTCCAAGACAACGAAGATAAGGTCTTGTCTATCAAGACAGAGCACCTTATATACACTACAGGGCTGACTCCTAAACTGAGTCCCAAACAAATAACAGGTATCGTACCATATTGTATCGTCCAATAAGCTGTCAGGGATAAACGACCCAAGCTTACAACCAATCAATGAACAGGGATAAGCCCATACAGTACATGAGGCAGAAGGCCCCACCATGAGTTAGAGATAACACTATGTGACTCACTATCATCCAATAATCGTCCGGCGCAACATCAGCGCATCATAAGTACAGCCATCAGGCAACATCAGAATGTTCCAATCAGAAAGAATCAAAACAGGACAGAGCCTAATCGAGTTGGGAATCCCGCATCCAACTATACCCTAACCGAGTTGGGAATCCCGCATCCAACTATACCCTCTCAGGAATTATATCTCGACCTGAGGTAACCGTGTTCCCCCGTGACTTATCCTTTAGACCAGATTCTCGTGGTCTGGGGGTTGCTGATCACATGACTAGTCACGTGACTCAGACTTACACATTCCTAAACGAATGGTATCGCCAGTGTTGTTGTCCACAATGAAATGATCTTCAGTACTCAACATTCGCGCGACCTCATATGTCTCATCTGCATCTAATTGCAGCGCATCTTCATCTTCTTCGTCAGTGAACCGCACTTCAGGGGGGTCTTCAGCCTTCACAGGCAATGCGAATCGTACTTTCATCGGCTTGGTGACACCACTGGCCATGACACGTGATCCGCACGTGACACACCCCATTGCTTACCATTCCAAGTCCTTGCAACCGGCGGAGCGGAATTACAAAATTCATGATAAAGAACTCCTTGCCATTATCCACGCTTTGGATATTTTCCGACATTACCTTGAAGGTCGAGACGATAATCTTGAAATCTGGTCTGACCATGGCAACCTAGTTTATTTTGCCACCAAGCAGAAGCTCACACGACGTCAAGCGCGTTGGGCTTTGTTCCTTTCACGTTTCAAGTTCACCATTGTCCACAAACCGGGCGTACAGAATAAATCAGATGCGCTGTCCAGGCGTCCAGACCTTAAAGAGGGGATAGCAACTGAAGACGAGTTGCGTGTCCTCTTGGACACCAAGTTTTTCACGATTCGCGCAGCCCGCCCAACGGCAGTCACAGTATTGGGAGATACAACACTACGCCAAAGAATCAAGTCAAGCCAAGAATATGATAAAGACGTCAGCATTGCCATAGAAGCTATCTTGAAGAATGGCCCAAGATCCATTGTAAAGGGCCTAGAAGAATGGAACCTAGAAGATGGAATCATTCTGTTCAGAGGACAAGTCTATGTTCCAAAAGATGACGCACTTCGAAGAGACATTGTCAAAAGATATCACGACCATGTAGCCACAGGACATCCCGGAAGATGGAAGACCTATGAAATAGTGTCAAGAGAATTCTGGTGGCCAG
Source organism: Lactarius quietus (assembly GCA_015025155.1). NCBI lineage: Eukaryota > Fungi > Basidiomycota > Agaricomycetes > Russulales > Russulaceae > Lactarius > Lactarius quietus. The sequence goes on along the minus strand of WITN01000693.1, from coordinate 40,585 downwards.
GAATATCTACCTTTGTCAAAAGTTATGTGGACGGATGTGCCACATGCCAAGCAACCAAAATCAAGCCAAGAACTCAAGTACCACTGTTACCAAACCAAGTACCCACAGATGTATGGGGAGTTATCACCATGGATTTCATCACAGACCTCCCTACCTCCCAAGGATATGATTCCTTATTCGTGGTAGTGGATCGCCTCAGTAAAGCCACCATCGTCACCCCTTGCAATAAAACCATCACAGCCGAAGAAACATCCAAGTTGTACATGAAGAACGTCTGGAGACGAACCGGACTACCACGCCAAGTTATCTCAGATCGAGGACCCCAATTCGCTTCTAAAGTCATGCAAGAAGTCTGGGAAAGATTGGGAGTCAAATCCACTATGTCCACAGCCTTCCACCCCCAAACAGATGGCGAAACAGAAAGAGTCAACCAGGAATTAGAGCAATACCTTCGCGTCTTTTGTAACTTCCAGCAAGACAATTGGGTAGAACTGATACCCTTCATGGAATTTGCACACAACGCTCGCCAACACAGCGCCACAGGAAGATCTCCCTTTGAAGTCTGGTACGGATTCAAGCCAGAATTCATTCCCCAAGTAAATTTCGCTACCAAGATTCCCACGGTAGAAGAACGCCTTCGTACCTTAGACCAAGTACGGTCTGAGGTTACAGCAGCACTTAAGGTAGCTGCGGAAGTCATGAAGAGATCGAGAGTACCCATCATTTCCCATGTGTTCAAACCAGGAGATCTAATCTGGTTAGAAGGAACCAATGTTCACACCACGCACCCTAAAGCCAAGTTAGCCCCTAGACGCCATGGTCCATTCAAAGTACTATCTACATGGGGAGTTAATTGCAAACTCCAACTACCCAAGTCATGGCGAATCCACCCAGTCTTCCACAGTTCCCTGATATCACCATACAAGGAAACCCCTGCGCATGGACCTAACTTCACCAGACCCCCTCCAGATATAGTTCAAGGAGAAGAGGAACACTACGAAGTTGAAACAGTACTCCAGTCCAAAGTGTCACCCAATAAGAAAGGGATCTTGTACCTCATCAAGTGGAAGGGCTACCCTAATTCCGAAAACTCATGGCTCCCTGCATCACAGATGAAACATGCATCACTCCTAGTTCAACAGTTTCACACCAGAAATCCTTCTGCGCCCCGACCAAGTAACCTAAGAGTGCTGACGGCGCAGCACGGCCTTAAAGAGGGGATACTGTCACGAACCTATGCCTCGGTCCACGACTTATCCGGAATACCCAGGAGTGCGCAAGGGAACGCGCGCACAAACCCAGGAATACGAAGTATTGGACTAGTAGAACTAGCCAAGACGACGCGCGTGAAAGGATTGGATAATCCTTTCCTTCCTATTCAAGAAAGACCCGGTCCGGAACCGGGACTTACCAAGCGAAAGGTCAGATGACCTCACATGACTTGTTTGTTGATCAATCAACAAAAGATTGTTGATCAATCAACAAAAGATTGTTGATTGATAAACAAAGTCCATTGATCGGTAAACGAAGATTGTTGATCAATCACCTGACAAGCGGAGCTTGTCAGGGATTAATGCCATTGGACGATATACTTAGAAACCTTCCAGCACATTCCACGCTATCTTTAGAACGCTTCTAGAGTATTCCATGGGCCCACCCGTGGAGCGGAGTTGGGCCTCCCCTAAAGTACGCACAGACCATGTATTCAGGTATATAAGCTGGAGCAATGTAACAGACAGTCCCTCAGACTGTCCACTTGCGACATCCCCACTTGTACATTCCTGTCTTCTGAGCAGCTTCCCACTATTGGGTTGTTCCTCATCCTTGTCTTGTTACTCGTGGTCCATTGTTCCCTGTCCCTGTTTTACCTCCTTGTTGGTTCGACGTTAGCCACCCTGCTCCTTGTGATCCTTGGTCTCGCTGTTGCGATTAAACAGTGAGACACTCATCACACTTCCGCTTATTCAAACCCTCATCAAAGACCTCAGTGGCGCTCACATCTACACGAAACTTGATGTCCAGTGGGGATACAATAACATTCGAATCAAAAAAGGCGACGAATACAAGGCGGCATTCAAAACACCTTACGGGCTTTTTGAACCAACAGTTATGTTCTTTGGACTCACCAATTCTCCGGCTACGTTTCAAACTATGATGAACGCTATTTACAAAGATACGATAGCAAAGCATGAAGAACGGGGAACCGTTATACGGGTATACATGGACGACATTGGCATTGCAACGAAGACAACCCTCACTGATCACATCGCCGCTGTCCACGATGTACTTCAAGTAGCGCAAAAGTACGATCTCTACTTCAAACCAGAGAAATGCACCTTCCATGCTGCGTCCCTTGATTACCTGGGGGTAATCCTTGAAAAGGGGGTAACACGCATGGACCCTATCAAAATTTCAGGCATAAAAGACTGGCCAACACCAACCAAGGTCAAGGATGTACGATCTTTTCTCAGTTTTTGCAATTTTTATCGCCTTTTTATCAGAGGATTCGCATCCGTCGCCAAACCTCTAAACAACCTCACAAAGAAGACAACGGAATGGAGCTGGGGACCACAACAACAAAACACATTCGAAACCCTGAAACAACGGGTAACAAGTGAACCAGTGCTAACACACCCAGTTCTACAAGATCAATTTGAATTGGAAGTAGACGCGTCGGGTTTCGCGGTGGGAGCTGTGCTACTCCAAAAGAAATCGGATGGCAAAAGACACCCTATAGGGTATTATTCTGCGACATTGAACGCAGCAGAACGCAACTACGACATCTATGACCTGGAATTACTGGCAATAGTCAAAGCACTTCACCATTGGAGACCACTCCTAGCTGGATCTCCACACAAAATCAAAGTATTCTCTGATCATATGAACCTGAAATACTGGAGAGAACCACAAAAGATCAGCAGACGAGTGGCCAGGGAAGTACTCGAACTGTCGGAATATGATCTAGAAATTCATCACATAAAAGGAACTGCAAATGGCCGTGCAGACGCATTATTGAGACGACCAGACTACGATCAAGGTGAAGGGGACAATGAAAATGTAACAGTATTACCCGATCACGTGTTCATCTGGAACATGACGACACAAAGAACGGGAATGCCTAACCATCCTCAGGGCGTTTTAACGGTACAAGATATGACCCCAGTCAACCCCAGCGATGCACAAAATGAAACAATCTTACGCCCGTGGATAGATCCCCATAACTTGAAGAAGGTAAATGGAGTGTGGTATAAACAAGGGAGAAGAGTGGTGACTAAGGGAAGTAAAGAAAGACGAATGATAGCAGAAGCTCACCACGAACCTCCAGTATACGGACACCCCAGCATCAATAAAACAATCAAATTAGTGGAATGAAATTATTGGTGGCCGACACTACAACCAGACATTACCGCCTATGTGCAAGGATGTGCGGATTGTCAACGGCATAAGATCAATAATCGACCAATCAAAGCTCCACTACAACCTATCTATCCAAAACTGGAAGCAATGCCATTCGAAACAATTGCACTTGACTTCATCACCAAACTGCCGGTGTCAGAAGGATATGACTCCATCCTCACAATTACTGATCACGACTGCACCAAGGCATCCATCTTTATTCCATGTAGAGAAGAGATCAACGCAGAAGAAGTCGCAATGTTGTATCTCAAACATGTGTTTGTCAGATACGGTCTCCCCACCAAAATAATTAGCGACCGAGACCCCCGATTTGCTTCAAAATTCACTCGAGAACTCTGCAAACAGCTAGGAGTTACGCAGAATATATCTACGGCCTATCATCCTCGTACTGACGGCCAGTCGGAACGAACAAACCAATGGTTGGAACAATATCTCCGCTTCTGGGTCAATGAGCGGCAAGATAACTGGGCGCTGTATTTACCCCTGGCAGAATTCACGCACAATAACTGGCCAAACGAGGCAACAGGACAGTCTCCATTCTTTCTTCTAACGGGACATCATCCGCGTGCTGATTGGAGGACAACTCCAACTCCTTTACCCCAAGTGGCGTTGTGGCTTGACCAATTCAAACAGGCACGAGCACACGCCCAACAACAAATCATCAAGGCACAAAAATCATGGATCAAGCACAAAGACACACCCAAATTTAGAATTGGAGACCTCATATGGCTCGAAGGACGTCACCTGAGAACGCACCAACCTAGCGCCAAACTTGCACCCAAGCGACATGGACCCTTCAAAATCAACCAGGTGATGTCTTCAGTTAATTATAGACTGGAAATTCCCACCCAGTGGAGCATTCATGACGTGTTTCATATCGATCTTCTCACCCCCTATCAAGAAACTTCCTTTCATGGACCAAATTTCCCAAGACCTCCCCCTGAATTAATCGATGGGGAAGAAGAATACGAAGTTGAGAAGATTCTAGATCAACGGCAATTTGGCAGAGGAAGGCGCAAACAATATCTAATCAAATGGAAGGGGTATCCAGACTCGGAGAACCAGTGGGTCAACGCCACTGACGTACATGCTCCACAAGCGATAGCTGAGTTTAAACATCCTCGAACTCCGCTGTCAGCATATATAAATGTCCCCAGTCCTAGCGAAGAAGCTCATCAGTTCTTCCTCCGAACTACTATGACCACTTCCCCTTCCACACCTTCTACCTCCTCTATCATCGATGCTTCCTCAGTTATCTCATCGCACAAACCCTCCTATGCCGAGGTTGTTGCTGCCTTCCGATGCATCGGACCCGAAGACTTCATCCCCAAAGCCCCTGATGTATGTGGAAACAACGCTGGAAGATTGGAAGAAGACACAGCGGAGATGGAGGAGGGAACAACTCCTCTCCGCCAGAACATCCTTGTTGCACAAACGCTTGTCAAAGTTCCAAGCGTCTTGGACATCAGTGACGTGGTCCGAGTTTGTGGGTCTTGTAAGCAGACCGCCCTGTCATGTCCAGGTCACTCTGACTCCACTATCCACTACGACTGTGGAAAACCCGTCGATAAGTGCATCTGTAACGACACACTCCCCTTCATCCCTCCACCACCGACGCCTCGATATATCAATGTCGACATGCCCATACCCGGAGTCATCCTCGACCCTGCCACCTCTTGGGGTGTCCACACCCGCTCCGTCCTCCGTCAGAGAGAAGACAACTCTGACAAAGAAAATCAAGATCCCTCGAAGATTCAGGGATCCAAAGATGAAGGGGTACCACCTACTACGCCACACACCCGACGAGGCCGTCGAGGAGGTATGGCAACGGCAAAGGGAAGCCCTCTCTTCCCAGAATACCACGGACATCCTTCCAACGTCAAACGACAGAAGGCTAAGGACAAGGCCGAAGCCCCAGACAGATTCGAACTAAACATTCCCCCACAGTTCATTCCGTTCCGCATGATTGTCGACGGTCATCACACCATCGCCAAGTATGTCCACGTGAAGCCGGGCAACAATACTATCGTCTTCGGATGTATGAAAAAGGGAGGAGAGATTCAACAAGGTGACGTACATGCCGCTCCTGACTTCGATGCTGAAGCGTGTGATTACATGCACGATCAGTTGCGCTACTTGTGCAATGATTTTGGCGGCCGTCAGTGGGTCGATCTGGCTATTGCCGCGATCCCTGATCGAACATTGGGCACCGAGATCTCGCGGTATCGTCATGTGTCGCAGTGCTACGACGACCTTCACGCGGCCATCACTGCTCTGGAAAATGAGCAGTACGCGGTAGGCAACGAAAAATGCAAGTGCGTTCGGCAGCTCGAGGAGGCTAATGGACTTCAGAGGGTTATGGATAAAGAGGTGGAGGTATGTCGAAATACTACGATTATCCCTTGGGTTTTCGAACAAGGTCGTTCAACCTGAAAAGGGGGTAATGTCACGTTTGACATCGTTCGGAGTGTTCTTGTCATCGTGATTACACATTCTTGTAGTTCGGGTTACTTACTCATCAGTTATGACTACGATAGTAAGCCCTCATTAGTCATGGACACTTACACGTTGCCGGTGCTTGGTCTTGCCGGTGTTTCAGGTATTATTAGAACGGACAATTACTCATTACTAGTATCACTGTACTAGGATTTGGATTCCAGCTGCGCTTTAAAGCCAGCGCGTAACTGTATATAAGTCTGTCGCTGTTGACCATAGCTCTCCAGCTTGGTCTTCTTGAATCATCACTTCTCTTTGTGTATACTAGTACTTTGGGTACTAAGTGATCGCTATTCGCTCTTCATCCTTGTGGACTTGGTCCCTCGTGATTATCATCAAATACCCAGTATCAAAGTTGTTGATCTGGTGTATCATCAAAGTCGCTAAGTCATCTTTTCTTGTCACGCCCACACAAGTTGCCTAAGTCAGGCCAGCGTTAAGTGATAACGCTACACAAAGTCCTGCACGCGAAGATTGAAGAAATCAAAGAAGAGCCCTCTCACTTGCCGCAGGAAGAACTGGAGAAAGAATGGCCACCTGTCTCACCAGAATTCACCTTCTCCACAGAAGACAACATGTGGCATCAAGTCCCGACACCCCCAAGCTGCCTGGGCAAACAACCTGCGTCACTGGAGCTAACTTACCCTCCAAGCAATTTGTTTATGCCACCAGCAACACCAATCCTAGGAAGCAAGGAAAACCCAATCGAGCTTTATAATATCGCGCATGCAAGCTTACCAGTATATGAGATGGAGATCAGACCACTCCAAGACAATGCAAGCAAGCCCAGCTTCATACTGGTCAAAACCATCTTGGATACCGGAGCAGAGTCAAACTATGTTGCAGCTCAAAAGGCCTACACTGTAGGAGCTCAAATCTTCCCAATTGAAGCTTGGGAGATTGTAGGAGCTGGGAAGACAATGACGTCAACATTTGCCACATTCACATTGAAGATAGGCAGGACCCTCACCAAAGCCTTCGCCTACGTCCTTGAAGGTAACAGTTAATTCTGATATGACTTACTTCTCAGACAATCCTGGCTGAAAAGACACAATGCATCGCCAAAATGGGAGGAAGATGCATACGAACTTACTCATCCCAGCAACCACATTCATTTCCTTCTCAAACCAGTTAACACCAAAGACAAACCAAAGGTCTTGAAGATACTGTCAAAAATCGCCTGGCGTCTTCGTCCCAAACACATCGGTCCGATGTGCCTTGAAACCTTCTTATACGATGATGATATGCCCATGCTAGAAGACAACTGCATTAAATCCATTAATTGGAGTCGTGAGACACTAGCTACCCCAAAAGAAATGTTCAGTGAATGTCTCAAAGAAACAGTTAAAAATGTGTTTCCTGCCATCTTTAGGGACAAGGTGGGCTTCCCCCCACTGTGAAAGTGAATACATGACATTGATGTTAGCAATGCTAAGCCCTTGAGAAAATATGGATGACCACTTACCCCTCTGGAACACAAATCAATTAAGAAGTTTGTGGAGGACAGTTTGGAGGATGGGGTAATTGAAGATTCTGATTTGCCTTGGTCGTCACCGCTCCTCCCAGTTCCAAAGAAAGATGGTATGGTGCGGATCTGTGTTGATTACAGGGCCTTGAACAAGCTGACATGATCAAATGTGTACCCATTACCATGCATAGATGAGTGTTACCGGCTTCTAAACAGTGCAAAGTTCTTCATGTCCCTGGACCTTTGAAGCAGATACTGGCAAATTTGATTGGCAGATGATGCCAAAGAGAAAACTGCTTTCACATGTTGGTATGGCCATTTCCATTTTTGGGTAATGCCATTTGGACTCACCAATGCCCCAGCAACCTTCCAAAGAATGATGAACAATGTATTGCATGAGTACATAGACCATTGCGCCATGGTCTATCTTGATGATGTCATCATTTTCTCCATGACAGAAGAAGAACATGTGTGCAATGTCTTGAACGTAGTATGGGAGCTTGAAAAACATGAGCTAATCCTGAATGAGAAGAAATGTCAATGGGGCCATCCCACCATCTTATATCTTGGTCATATCACATCTGGAGAGGGACTCTGACCGAACCCTGAAAAAGTAGCTGCCATCTTGCAATGGCTGTTTTGCAAAACAATTTCTGAGGTAATGGGTTTCCTGAATATCGTGGGATATTACTGGAGATTTATACATGCATTCACAAAGGAAGCAAGCCCAATGTATAAACTTCTTGAGGGAAGCCCACACCGAGGAACACCTATCCACTGGGACGAAGACTGTGAGCATGCCATGAAGCAATTGAAGGAGAAACTTACATCCACTGACCTGCTCATCCACCCAGTTCTGTGGCACCTCTTTGTCATCGATATGGATGCCTCAGGTGACTGCCTTGGTGCAGTACTGCAACAGTCTAGTGTTGCCTTCAAAGATGTAAAGAAGGGGAAAGGAGCTGGTGAGCAAAAAGAACAGTTCAAGTTTAAAGAAAAAGACTTACGACCAATTGCATTCAATTCTTGTTGAATGATGCCCATGGAACAAAGATATTCGGCACAAGAACGTGAGATGCTTGCAATCGTCTACGCACTACAAAAGTGGAGAGGGTATATTGAGGGATCACCAATACTTGTACGTACTGATCACGAGTCCTTGAAACACTTCCTCTCACAAAAGAACCTGGGTCACCACCTGGCTCAATTTGTGGATGACATCACTCACTTTGATGTCGAAATAATATATAGGCCCGGAAGACATCAATTAGTGGCCAACACCCTCTCCCAAAGGAAAGGACACAAAGACTTACCTGATTCCGAAACAATCCAACCTCTCTTTGTGGCACCCATGAGTCCATTCCAGGACAAGAAAGATCATGCTGATGTCTTCAATACTTTTGCAGAATATAAGCGACGCCTCCAGAAAGGAGAAGAACCCTCACAAGTAGGAAACAGGATTTACCTAGTCAAAGACGACATCCTCTTCAAAAAGATTCATAATTGTTGGGGAGAAGAGATTGTGGTTGAGGTCCTGATAACTCAAAACAATGCCAAGATGATTGTGCAAAAACTTCACCAAGAACTTGGTCACCTAGGAATGAAGGCCATGGTGGCTGCACTCCATATTCGTGTCCATGTTCCATATGCTCAAGATATAGTGGGACACATACTCAGAGTCTGTGATCCCTGTCAATTCCAAGAACGAGGTCCCAGTGCCACCCAACCACTTCACCCCATCCTGCAAGTTGATGCAGGAGATGCATGGGCATTTGATTTCATTGGACCATTGATGAAAACCAAAAATGGAAACCGGTACCTTCTTACCGCTATTGACCTCGGAACAGACTGGACCATAGACCAAGCACTCCTGCAATGATCGGGCGAGGCTGTCAAAGCAATGTTGAAGTATCTCATCTTCACCTACAGGAAACCGTTAACAATCCTCACCGACAATGGAGAGGAATTTATGTCCTACAAAGTACAAAACACTCTTCATTGCCTAGGGATACAACATAACCATACATTGCCTTATCATCCCCAGACAAATGGGTGGATCGAAAAATTTAATGATATACTAACACAAATGTTAGCAAAAATGACAGCACCCAATGAACAGGAAAAATGGGACAAACTGTTACCTGATGCCCTCCTAGCACACCACGCACACCCAAGTTTGTCCACCAGTATGTCTCCATTCTTCTTAATGTATGGAAAAGAAGTGCATTTACCCAGTGAAAGAATCATCGAAATACTTGCACAAAGTCCTACAAGCGAGGAAATTGAATGGTTACGACAGCAACAATGGAATCATGCTAAAGATTTGGCTTGCTTCTGAGAACAAGCCAATCAGCATGCAGAAGATCGGATGCAAAAAGAAGTCATACTATGAGAAGAATGATACCAAGAAAGAGGCCTTGGTATTGGAGATCTGGTGAAGTGTTGACACGAAGCAAGTACTAAGCTTCATCCCAAATGGGATGGCCCATTCGTTAAGGATGTACCTGACAAAAACATATATCAGCTGCAAACGCGAAACAGATACGTACTTCAAACTCTCTACAATGGAGAACGACTCCAAAGATATTTTCCCTCTTCAAATTCTCAAAAGGCCCTTTGGTTTGCAAGTCCGAGTCTACGAAAGAAAGATGAAGTCAAGTTACAATGACAAGAGCAAGAACGATCAAATAGTCCATCTTCAGGGGCCCAGCAATGGAGAGTAGTGCCGACAGGATGTACAAATAAGCTGAAGTTTTCCCACGTATGAAGAAAAGAAAGAAAAACCAAGTCTGGATTGAAATGTATCAGGAGTTACAGGACTTGTATGAGGGGGTGATGTTGTGAACCGCAGTATGGCCACAGCATGACCACAGTAGGCATGTGACAAGGTCAGGTGACAAAACTGAGAAATGTCTCACTGATAAGTCAGTCAGGAGGACAGTTGCAGTCTGATCAGTGAGAGTGGATCGCAGTTCATACATGTATATTAAGGGCCTGGTTTGTAGGCCAGAATACTCAGAATATTCTCTTGTCTTCTCTCCCCATGTGACGTTCTCCTCAGATCCCTCTTAAGTCACAGTCACGCTTCGGGTCACAGCGGAGTGGAAGACATCTCATGTGTGTGCATGGAGGTGGGAGATACGGGGAAGGGGTGTGTGCACATGGAAGTGGGGGATGTTGGGAAGGGGTGCCCATGCTAGCACAGCACCTCACAACCTTTCTTGAGTGGCAACACTCACTGACCTTTCTTCCACTAATTATGCATAAGTAGCAATGGGTGAGACATGTTTTGGTGTGAAGGAATGAGCATAGGAATCTAGCTCAGAGGGATCCATCATCAGCAAAGACACAATTTTGTAGCAACCTCTACTGTACAAGTACATAATGACTAATTAACTTTACTACTCTTCTTGCTCTTCAATTTCATCCTCTTCAACATCAAGCAAATCTAATTCTACATGTTTTCTCAATATATGAACCCTTGGCCCATATTCTCATATTTCAACCAATTTAGTGATTCTGAATGTTTCCATGACCATAAATTCCTCAGACCACTCTCCACATGACCTCCCCATGACATCAACCATGTTTACTAGTTCATGGTAGACCACAACACTGCAATCATTCTGAGGCAAGTGGTAAAATGCCAATGCCTCTCCAAAAACCAGCCCCCCTCCCTGAGATTCAAAGTATCTAGATGACCTGGAAGCTAGGCCTGCTTCTTCAGATATTCTGCTTCTCAAAGTGATATCTCCTGGTATGACACACTTTCCCCATCTCACAATTGGCATATCTGTGTCCAATGTGATTCTAAAAAAATCACAAATTGCAGCAAGGTGATCATAATGTTCTGAGGGACTAGTTATCTCCACTTTTTTGATTGGAAGTGACTGATACAAGTGTTCTCTCTTCCCTTTCTCTTTTGGATGAATCTTTATCAATGGATATTGCAAGTTCAACACCTTTATGCTTGCCCTTTCATAGAGCATTGTAGCAATATTAGCAAAGGGTGCTTTTTTGGATCTAACTTTATGTCCAATCTCTCCAATGGCCCTCTCAACTGTAGCTTGAGACCCAAATCTGATTGATCCATTCCATGAAATATGAAGAGGAATGTGAATTAACTGCCAGATGCACAGCCTGCATCTTGAAACCTTCTCATGGTCATTTTGAACATAAAGCCTTTCAAAGTCCTTCAAGGAAGGACCTGATTAAATTGTGCAAGTCATATAAGTCCTGATCAGACTTTGGTGTGTGAGACATTGCCACTTCAATGATGTTCACAAATTGCACAAAGTTCTCTAGCACTTCTCTATTAAAGTCTAGCTCCTATGCTATTGGTATTATATACCAATGAAGTAAAGCCATCCATTCATAGATTCTGAACTGGCTGTTACTGTAATGTGTGAGATGCAGATGAGCCTGACATAGGCAATGTAATGTGAATGCAGTGACTTAACAATGTATTGACTCAAGCACAGAGGCTGAGTATTGTTTCCACATGCTACGGTGGAGCACTTGGGATTCCGTGTGAATCCTATCTTCAATGCACAAAGGTGGATCTAGACGTCCTGTGATGCATAGATGTTGGAGTGACGTCAACAAGGGCCGACTGCCCAAAGAGTGGAGTGAGGAAAGGAGCCTTGGATACAACGATGCAATAGAGTAACAAGAAGTCCAAGCTGCAGAACACAAACCATTCTGCAGCTTCCTTAAGTACCAACTCATACTACTACGCCTTGGTAATTGTACATGACACAATGACTAAACCCTGATACCTATCATCCTTGGTATTTGTAATATGCTCTGTAAGACCACTAATCATGACCAATGAGCGACTCATCATCATTAGTCATCGTTTATCGTACACGATTAATCTGTCTGTGACAGTTATGCTTCAGATATGGATTTCTGATTGGTGAAGCAAAGGATGGAGGAAGGGTCTTCATTGCCTTCTCAATCTCTTCACCAAGCTCTGAAGCCATTTCTGCAGGCATATGTATCTGTTCATCCTCAGAACTGTGTATTACCCACAAATCCCAGATGTGGACCATGCAGTTTTCATAGAACAAATGAAATGGGACTAGTGGAAAGAATGATGGGTGGAGAAATGCAGGACTAGCTGCACACATTGTGAGGCGTGAGACTCCTGTACTCTGTACAATTTTTGAGTACTCATTTTTATTGGCTGCAGACTGAAGCCTTCTAACTGCCTCCCAATAATTTTTTTGGCCTCTCAATGGCAAGGCATCCAAATCAACAAGAGGGTGTGATGAATTATATGTATTTTTCTCAGGTGGAGAAATTGGATAATATTGATGCCTAGCACCACACTTAGAATGGGCCCCTTGGACCAAACTAAACCTATCACCATATAAGGCTGAATGTCCTGCCATCCCACTTAACTTGGCAGATCCAAGCATGTCTCCTTTCACAGCACAGATGTATGCCTTCAGAACAAAACAGGATGAATCAACAGCGTCCCAAGTCCAGATTCCAACACTGGCCCTTGCCATCTCTGCAAAGAGTGGGTATATAAAGGACTCAATGTTTCCAGGTGCTGCTGGCCCTGGGATGGCAAGTGGAATGATGACATTTGTTGCTCTATAGCACATCTCTGGTGGGAGATTAAGGAGCATAAGAATTAAAAGCCACATATTAGACTGTTTTTTCATGATGAGCTGAGCACCATCTGAAGAGATTGCCAATGCAGTGTCTCTTTTATCTCTAAACAATCCCAATTTCTTATAATGACGGTAATGTATGTCAGAGTTGGCAAACTCTGACTTTTTTGGTTTTACCCCTGCCCCATCTGCAAGTAGATCCAATGTCTCCTGCAAGACATGATCTCTGTGGCACATCTCCTGAGAGGTTCCAGCATTGGCATAGTAAGCCTGAATGACTGGTGTAATGGGCATGTACAGCATTTTTGCCCTTGGCTTTGGTTTAGCCCTGGATGAGGGCTGCTGTAACTGAAAGTGTGGTTCATTACACACATTTCCCTTATTTTCATGGGAGCAGTGGAGGTCTGACTGAAAGTCCCCAGTAAATGCCATGCAGCTTTTGGGGCACATATCCACAAATAAGGGCTGAAGCCCTGCAAGACCCAAAGCTAGCTGACTGACTCTGTAAAGGCTGAGGATCTTCTCCTCTGTAGCCTCTGAAAGCACCCTTGCATGGGTATCATATGCTTTCACTGTGCCATTGGACTCTTTCCAAGCAATGTAGTGCTGAAGAGACAATCTCTCTGCCCTAGATAGCTCAGGCTGTGATGGAGCCTGAGTAGGACAAGGAGGGAGGGTGTACCCATCTAACAGCTGTTCTTGAAGCTGAGTGACAAATTCTGGCAAATTGCCATGACCACTGCCACCACTGGCATCCTCAATATCAGGAAAACCCTCTGAAGAAAAGTCCTCAGGCTCTGAAAAGCCATCATCCCCATACAGCTCATCTTCTGAGCCAGGGTCTGCACCAAAGTCCTCTGAAGCCTCTAAGGGCTCTTCTGGAATATCAAACATGACAACATTGTCCTCATCCAGATTCATATGATACTCTAGCCCAGATTCATCCCCCCAGTCCATAGGCACAGTCTCCTGTACAGGAGATGAAGGATCTATAATGATGGAGTCAGAAAAAAAATAATTAAATCAACAACAAAAATATCACTCACAGTTATCATCAACAATCATAGCATCATCCTCTGCTAATTCTCCCTCCAAAAATTGAGGTGAGTCAATAGGGGCATCAGCTAGATCTAAGCAGATCAATAAGTGATCAAAATTATAAGAAATTAGGTGCTCACCAGCCTCACCACCTGGATAAGATGATCCAGATTGCTCCAGATGAGCTCCCTCAGCCAGTCTATTAAGAAGCTCTGTCAACTGATAGTGACAGTCCTGCATAAAGCCCAAGATATCTTGATTAGCCCCAGAGGCCACCAGCTGATCTAGATGATCTTGATTATGTCTGAAATGAACATTTAGTGTCCTCTTGGTAACATCCCTCCTAGATTTGTACTTGAAGCATGGGCAAAAGTATTTTGGAGCCATTGGTGTTGTAGCTAGATGTGTGGATCAGTGAGTTGTAGAGCAAGGGCTGCACTGATGGCCCAGAGATAACAAGTTTCGTGTTTGTGGGGCTCTGGGCCACCAAGCCAGTGCCATGTTGCTAATGGATATGCACCAACTCCGACTTGTTCATTTTTTTTTGGTTCACTTTTGCCCTTCCTTTCTTCTCTCATCCTCTCACCACGCTTTCCCCACCCCCTTAGTTTCTTCCATTTCTTCATCTCTTTTCCTCCCCATCTCCTCTCCTCTGTTTTCCCTCTTTCTTGATGTCTAACTCTGCAAATATCCCTGGTGACGATGAACGTGAGGACTTACTGGAGGAGGAGGACAACAATGACGTGGAAGCCTCTCAACTCTCTAGACAACATCCCTCCTGTCCCTCCACCATGGATCCTTCATCTAGCAACTGGTCTCTTGCCTCCCCTCCCTCTATTTCTCAGCCATCAGGTCTCCCCACCCTGGTCATTGCAGGACTCACTCACAATGAACTTTGCCTGAATTTGGAGTTCATGAGATATGTGAACATGGTCAATGTCCTTCTCAATATGTGGGATAAACCTGCTGTTAATTGTAAGTTTCACATCTCTCATTTTTTTCCAACACTCACTCACTTTTAGCCTCACCTGTCCTTAGTGTCGCTAGTTCATCTGTGCGCCCTTCTGATTTGGCATCTCAAACTTCTTCTTGTGGTGTCAAGCCATCTCTTCCCCTCTCCTCACCTCATCCCTCCATCCACCCATCTCACTATCCACTAACCATCCTTTGGCTCTTCGAGGATTGCAAGACCGACCCCTCCATGCATCTTTCTGCTAGCAACACATCCCAACCCCCCATGCAGCACATTATTCGGCATGAGGATGGGTGGCTCATCACTCTTGAGGAGTGGAAGAGCATCCAACAGTCCGTGGTTCTCGTTGCTCACACTTGGTTAGATGTTCTCAGTACTGGTCACCTTCCCCCCTCAGCCACTGGTGTGCCTCAGAAGAAGGTATTCTACAGACACCACTTCCTGAAGGAGTGGCTGCAGGCCTTGAGGGAGCTTGAGTTACTCACCCCTCTCCTGTCTCTATGTGGTGGCACTTGGAAGGCTGAAAAAGTACTTGGTTCAGTCTTGCAAGACAAGCCCACACACCTTTCTTCTTCCCAAGCACAACCCTCACGTGCCTCAACTCATTCAGTTCCCTCATCTCATCCCCATGCATCCTCTCGTGCTCCAACTCCATCTCTTCACTCATCTCAATCCCATGCACATTCTCATGCCTCAAGTGCTGGTGTCCCCCTCCCTTCCAGTGCCGCCAGCAATGTTTCTTCTACCTGTGTGACACGAACATCACCACATTGTGCTGCTTTGAAGTCAGTGGTTCAAGCGTGACCAGTTCCAGGACCAGCACAGTCCGCAGGGGCAAGCAAGAGTGTGCCCCCTAAGCCCAAGTGCAGGCATGAACCAAGCCCGCCACAAAACAAAAAAAGGTCGAAGGGTAGCAAAGGTAAGTAATGTTTCGTTTCTATTCTGGGTAGTAGATGATGCTCATTAGAACCCGTGGAGCCATCCTCGTCCCCTCACCCAGCATTCCTCTCCCTGGTGCTGGAGGGCAAGGCCTTGATGACTTCACCTCAACATCATTACAGCAATATTCACTAACATTTTCCCTCCCAACCACGATCTTGTTTGCCTTGTTCCATCTGTGGCCTCTGCCGAACCCTCCCATCCCAAGACATCTCACATGAAGTCCTCGTGCAAGGCTGCATTGATGCACCAGGCCAAGGCTGACTCTCACATCACGCCGACTGATGATGACATGGGCCCAAGGCCATCTTCCAAGACATCGCAATCTGAGGCGGATAAGGCTGGAACTTCAGATCCAGAGGTATGTCTTGCTCTTGGTTGATTCTCATCTTATACTAACACTTATTTAGGGTTCTGGTGACAGATGTCTTGTGAATTGACAAGCTCACATGTGATGAGCTTCTGGAATGGGTTGAGGAACATGACATCGAGTCGCAGGGCAAGCAGGCAAGTAAGAAAGGTACATTGTGTTCTATTCTGGGACTATTGACACTCAATGACTGCATTACAGACATCATCAAAGCCATCATGCAGGCACCCCCATCGGAACAACCATCTCAAGAGGAGCTTGAGGCTCTCATCAATAAAGTAAGTAGTTGTTTGTCATTTTGAACCCTAGCTGATACTCTCACAGTGCAAATCAAAACATAATGCCAAGGCTGCATAGCTCAGTGCAGCCTGGCTCATATATTCTATCATGAACATTCGCCTCATGTTTCCTGGACTGTTGTTGTTGTCAATGGATTGATGGGGCCTGTTTTTTTGTAAAGAAAAAAAATATATGTTTTTTGATTATGTGATATCAGCGTGATTTCGGTGTGACTTTCCTGTGACTGGGAAGTCAATCAAAGTCAAAGAAAGTCAGCCAAAAACTCAGAAAAAGTTGTCCTGCAGTCAATGACTTTTCATTGACTTTTTATGACTATATTTGACTTTTAAGTCAAGGGAAAGTCAAATAAAGTTGGCCAAGAGTCAATGACTTTTTACTGACTTTTCTTGACTTTTTCTTGACTTTCATGTCAGGTCAAAGTCAAAGAAAGTCAACTGAGAGTCAATGACTTTTCACTGACTTTGCTTGACATTTTCTTGACTTTCATGTCAGGTTAAAGTCAATGAAAAGTCAGCCAAGTGTCAATGACTTTGCTTGACTGAAATACAACTTTTCAGTCAAAAAAAAAACAAACTTCAGTCATGAAAAGTCAATTGACTGCATACTGACTTTGCCTGACTTTTCCCTGACTTTTCTTTGGTCAAATGACTGATCGGTCAATGGAAAGTCAATTGACTGTATGACTTTTCATTGACTTTTGCCTGACTTTCTTTTTTATAGAAGGTAATCTGGAATGCAGTGAATATTATATGTTGTAAGATTAAATTTCTTCAGCCAAGATTCACTGCCATCTCTTTGTTTTCCTTTACCCTTTTCACATCTGAGATGGCATTCAACTCCTTGGGTAGCTCCTTGGTTTTGTATTTGGGTGAAGTCTCAAATGCAAACTGCCTTAGTGCATCACAGAGACTGTGGCCCACAGCCTCAAATATTTGCAGTGTGTTGTCAGTGTGTAGCTGAAGTTTGGCATAGCCATGCCATGTTGCCAGTAAAAACAGGAGATCAAGGCTGTTGTCTTCATCTGCAAACAGCCCATCAAATACTGGTATGGCACACTATAAGATATCTGTTGGTATCTCTTTTCCTGTATTACTGATCATCTAACATACCTGAAGAATATCTTCATAGTCCCATGCAGCAAGCTTATTCATGGCAGAGATATCACCTTTCAAGTGGTGAATGGTATCTTGGCCAAATGTTGGAATACTGTTGAATCTGTGGCACCATTAAAATTGTGTTTATAGAAGGTTGAGAGTTGAGACATACCACCCATTCAACATAGCAATGCAACCTTCTCCATCTGAGGATGTGTAGAGCATCCTGATCAACTGGAGGAAAACATTCTTCCATATACCAATCTCAAACTCATGTAGAAGGTCAACAACAAAGAATTGGTAGTAGTTTTGTCTGATTTCAAGAAGCTTTGAGGAGAATGCATTCTATGACACAATCAGTTAGACCTAGTAGAATATCATATATCTGTCTCACTGACATGAATGGGAACTGTAGACTGATCACCAAGAATCTTTTCTATCTGGTAGCTAGTAACCTTGGCACCCCACTTAAACATCAACAACTGTGCCTTCTCAACCTTTCTCTGTCTATGTTTGCTGTCATGCTGCTGATGAGTATTTCATAACCTCACATCAGACCTTGTCCCAACATTGGGGATTCGGTCCTTCTTGATAAGACAATGAGGGCAAGGGTTCCTCCCAAATTTTTAATTGTTGCAAGCAACACCCTGTTAGAGATTTAATATACTTTAGTGGCCAGTTAAAAGGTTTGGTGACTGTCTCACTTTTCTGGGTAGTCTGCTAAATAGGTCATTATGCGGATGTGAAATACCCGTTCAATGCCATCAGAGCATTGAATTGTAATGCCATCCTTGCATCCACTGACAAACTTTTCATCCATCAGATGGTTCCAGATTGCCTGCATCAGTTCATGCTTGCAGTGAGTGATCAGTGCTGATGATGGTGTTTTCCCAGTTTTCTCTTTGTAGCACAATGGAAAGTCATCCCCAAGCTGTGACATGTTCAGACACCCAAAAGAGTTTAGTAAAGGATGTAAAGACATACTGTTGGGACATAAGCACATTCACTATACTGCTGTCATTGCTGATGACAATCATGCAAGTGAGTCAATTTTATGCTAGGTTCAATGGATGAACTAATTTAAGTAGGAGTTTTCTTTTCTGATTCATCATTTACAAACCTCAGTAGTCTGATGCCATGTGCTTTCTTTCTTGTGGAAGCAAAGGCAAGAGGAGCAAATCTTATGGATCATGTTCTGCAGACTGTTGGTGAAATGTATACATGTGCCAAAAGTCTCAAGTAAGTCTTCATGCATACTATTTTCCAATTTGAACTCACCATATCCCAGTACCAGTTAGGGTTGCCATGGTCCAGTTCAGGCCCTCAGGCTGAACCCTGAACCTCATTGGGGTCTGGTTCAGTTCAAGTTCAGTAATACTCCAGACCCAGTCTGAACCCAAACCGCAAATTAGAGCCATAATAGGAAATCATGGCTTATGTAATCATATTGAACTTGCATAGTTTCAGGGCTGTGCACCACAAAAAGTGTTAACAATGCTTTTGTGGTAAAACTGAAAAATAAATATATTTCGTTTAGCTATTAACAAGGTCATCTGTGATAGCTAGTACTAATATGAATCCCAGGGCTTGAGTTTGGCACAACACACAGGAAGTGCAGGGTCAACAGTGACTTGGTAACAGAGCTTGCGCAATCTGAAAATGGTCATGTGTGAGTGTAGCCATGCAGCAACATGCAGTGGTGGCAGAGTGAGCGGTGTGGGGATGATGCGGCAGCTGTGGCCCTTGAGCATGTAGTCAAATCCTCAGGGGTGAGTGGAAGGGAGGGCCAGTGGAGTGAGCATTAGGGGTGTGAAGAAGGACAACAAAAGGCAGCTTGCCTTTTTCTGATTAAGTTATCACCCACTGAAACTTTTGGATGCTAGTCATATAATGTTGCTGATGAAATTGTTGACATGTAATAAGTACATATGTATCTTATCTATAGCAGTTACAACATTACAGTAGTATCGTACATATGATTACCATATTAGGGTACTCTGTTATGCACAAAGTGGGTGCAAACTCCAGTATGGAGGGCGCAACTCTTATCAGCATCACATGCAGTGATACTGAAGAGTTCTGAGGTGTTTCACATCAGGCATCACTGAAAACACGATATTGTGGACACCTTTACTCATCACTTTTATGCAAATGGACATGGTGGGACCATAGGGACCAGTTTTCCTATAAATGAGGGGAGTAGAGCCCCTCTAAGAATACAAGTCATTCACTCTACGCACACTTGAGCTATCACTCTACAATCCTCTCTACCAGTCTCAACACCTTTACAAGGTGAGACTCCATAACCCTGTTAGCTGTGCTGATTGCTGTGCAACAGAAATATCTTGTGGTGGTTATTGTAGTGTTTCCACCAAATGCTGATCTGACTTGGATCCGAAGTGTTCCTTGTATCAACACTGAGCTAAGCGCAAGGCTTACAACCCAGGGAATAACTCGAAAAGGGCAAATAACCACAGAGGGTCCCCTTATTACACCTAACCAGGTGAAAGCCTAACACACAAGTTGGCAACAAGATGAGAAGGTAGTCACACAGACCAATGACTCTGCTATAAGACTGTCTAGCTTTCCTGAGAGGAATACAGGTGGAAGTCAAGACAACTAAGCTAATGACTATTGGTGAAACCTGTCAAGTATATATAGTACTCCAGGCTAGCTTTGAAGCTGAGCCCAAACTATAAACCTAATATGACCTACAACCTAATCTGCCAATAGAAATTGTTCATCAAGCCAAAGGGGCTTATCATGAAACATACAGTGCATGAGGCATATGGCCCCACATGAGTCAGAGATAAGAAACACCATATGACTCACAAATGACATCAGAATCCAAGATAACAAGGTAACAAATGTCTTGGCGCAATACCAGCACATCAGAACCTGTTCCATCAGAATCGACCCATTGCCTTGCCCTTGTATTCAGCCAGGTCCCCACTTACCCCAGTTACAGTAAGGGGGATACATCTCTTCTCCAGGACAAATCACATGTCATCAGAGAGCAGCCATTGCAGGTGCTTGTCTGGGGTGAACTGTGAATGTGGAGACTGTACTACGAAGGGAGCTTCATACTGTCAGGTTCAGGGGACAGCTGGATCGGTGTTGTGGTGGGCAGAGGTGTTTTGGTGCACAGGGAAGTACTTCCTGAGACCCCCACTTCATTCAGTCTGTGTATAGCTAATTAGCGTATAAATTGTGAGCAACATACATACTCACATGAGGGTGAAATCTGACCATCCCACACATTGACAAGGCAACTGGCCCAATACCAAGCGTGCCTCAAGCTCAACAGTCACCCCATAATTGTCAGTGTCCTTGATGAGGCCAATGTACCCTTTGAGTTGGCCACAGCTCACCATGACCTGCCAACCAACAACTGGATGGTCGAGGACAGTCTTCAGGAGCAATCAACTTTGTATGCTGCTCATGTTGAGATCACATACATTAAAGTCAAACTGCTAAGTGTCAGTTGTGCTCAGTCCTTGATGTCAAAGATGTACCTCTTCCCCACTGTGTTCATCCCTGATGGTCGTGTGTGTGTCCATGACGCAAACAACACATCCACGCCATGGTTCAGCTGGATCTCCTCCTTTGTTAAAGTCCACCCAAGTGCCTACACACATCATGTAGAATCGTGAGTCTGGGGTGGCAAACTCAACATTGTAGACTCTAGTCGTCACCTGAAGACCAAGTGAGCTCCTTGTCTGTATCTCATGAATCTACTCACTGGGGTACCTGTCCCATCTGTCACGTAAGACAACTTGCTGCTCTCCTCATTGATGGCCATGATGATACCCATTGTGTTACATTTGACTGGACGTATCATCTCAACTTGAGAACTAGGTGTGGTAAACCAGTCGTGCTGATGACTTCAATGACGGTGCTTGTTACGTCCTTGCGGAGACGTAAGTTGCTCGACGTGAGCCTAAGACAATGAGGCAATGACTAGCCAAGAGTTCAAGGGGTTTCCGTATTACGTGTAGACACTCGTAATGACGGTCAAAGGTTCCTGTGGGTTCAAGGTGGTTCAGTGATGCAATGACTCGGTGGTTCGATGAGGCTTCGCAGCCAAACAATGGAAGAGCAGAGGAGACAGTGTGATTCGCAAGATAAAGACGAAGACAAAGCTAGGGTACAAGCGGATACAAGCTACGTCTTATATACCCAATAATAAGAAGAGATGAGTCGGAAGATATGAGTCACGTCTGAGTCAGTGTATAGTACAGCCTTCAGGGCATAGTACAGGAATCCTAGGAATGAGTCATCGTATGGTAGATGAGTCGGTAATGGTGAGTCATAACAAAGGGATGACTAAATTGGAGAACAATGGAGGGGACGAAACAAGTAAGCGTATGTCAGGAGGAATGAGTCAGAAGGAAAAGTGATAGTCCGAACAGTAATGGTCATGACATGACCCCCTTTCTAAGATAGCACGTCCTCGTACTATCAGTCGACGTAGTCTTCATCGTACGCATAACTATCTGCGCAACTCTCCCAATCCTCTACCTTTTCGTCGCCGTGATAGTAGTCGCAGGTAGTACCCACGTTCTTGTGACTGGAAGGTACAATGCATGTAGGCTTACCATAACATGCCGTATGGGGGCGCCAACAGAAACGCGCCGGGTGTCCCACCTTGTTGCAATACAAACAGGGGCGTTGGGAAGGGCGTCTGGGACCCTTGGTAAAACCTTTGGGCGTCCATGGTTGGTTGGTGATGGTGGGGCGGGTAGTTTTGGGGTCGTTGCCGGGGTGTTCTTCATCGTGCAGCTGTGGCATGCCAAGCCACCTGATGTCGTTGCCGCGACCCTCTTGTATAATGTCAGCAACCGTTTGAGTGATTTCAGGGGCGTTGGCAAGGGGGATAGGGGTGGTGTTAGAAAGGTAAGGGTGGATGCGGGCATGGGCTTGGGCAGCAGTGAGGCGGTTACGTACAGGGCCCATTTTGTACCGCCAGTCAATCCAGGCGCGAGTGAGGGCGACTTCACGTTCGCGCATTTCTTCTTCTTCAGCTAAGAGTGAGCGGTAACGACTCACATCAGCAATGACCCCCTTGTCGTTGACGGCAAAGAGGGAGATGTCTACGGCGGTGGTGTCCTGGTGGTCAGGAGAGAAGACGGATAGGTCGTGGTTGTTAATGAGGGGAGGAGTAGGGCCGGTGAACGGAGCAGACTCTAGCGTCCAGCCATAGTGATCAGGGCGAGCTCCCCCTGGTTGGTATCTAGCGGCAATGACATAGTGTTGCTGCTCTTCATGATCGAGGGAGAACTTGATGTAGTGAGGCCAACGTCTGGTCCCGTCAGCAACTAGCATCTTTTGACCATAGCGTCCATGGTTAGGGATGGTCGGGTCATAGCGCATGAACCCATCTGGAATGTCCAGGTCCAGAAGGGTGTCGATGGGGCTCTCGACAGGGGTATCAGACTCATTTGGGAACAAAACGTCGCCTATGCGGTCAGACAGGGAGATGGTGGGCACGATTGGAGTGGTAGGGAGGGTAGATGTCGGTGGGGTTTGAGGAGGGAATTCGAGTGAAGGAGTAGGCGAAGACATGATAGTGGAGGTGGTGATGGAGCGAATGATGATGGGGTTTTGTGAAGGTCGAGTGTCTTTATGTATGTTTCGTACAGCCATCGGGTGTTCCCGGTAAAATTCTTTGATCAGTTTATCCGCGGAGATATTAGCTAGCGGTTCCCAACTGTCATGGGCGTCAGAGAAATCTTTCCACCGGACCAGATATTGGAGTTGTTGGTGTCTTCGTCTGGCGCCAAGAATCTTCTCCACTTCCCATTCAGGTTGTCCGTTCACAAGGTCTGGAACGGGTTCCTGATATTTGTTCCCATTTAAGGGAGTTTCTTTGTAGGGAGTGAGTAATGAGGCATGGAACACGTTATGGAGCTTCCATGTCGGAGGGAGTTTGAGCCGGTATGATGTACGTGAAACAGCTTTTGTGACCAGGAAGGGTCCATATCTTCTGGGCGCAAGTTTTGCCGATGGATGGGTGGTGTTAAGGTTTCGTGCCTCAAGCCATACGCGGTCGCCAACGTAATAGGGTGTGAAGTTTGAGGGTGTCTCTAGGGTTTGTGACTTCCGGAGCGCTTCGGCTGCATCTTTTCGTGCCTGGGTAAGGGTCTGGAGTCGTTCATTTAATGATGGGGACGATGTGGTGCGAGTAGTCTGATGAACGCGTGGTATATGTCCCATGATAAGTTCAAATGGGGCTTTCTTGGTGGTAGCGTTTGGCCATGAGTTGAGCGTATACTGCGCTAATGGTAGCCATCTGCTCCAGTCAGTCTGATGGTAGTTGGTGAAGATACGGAGGTATTGTTCCAGCCTCTGGTTCGTCCTTTCGGACTGACCGTCGGTCTGTGGATGATAGGCAGTGCTGGGGTTATGGGTGATGGATAAGATACGTAAGAGTTCTTTTGTGATGGTGGCTAGGAAACGGGGATCTCTGTCCGAAATGATACGTGATGGTAGTCCGTAATGGGGAAGTACGTAAGTAGCGTATAGTAGTGCTGTTTCAGCAGCATCGATGGTTTCGTTGCAGGGAATGAAGATGGATGCTTTAGAGAAAGTGTCCGTAATTGTGAGTATGGAATCGTAGGTATCAGAGACTGGGAGCTTAACGATGAAGTCCAGTGCGATGGATGTGAAGGGTAGTGTGTACGTATCAGAGGGAATGGGGTACGGAGGTGGTTTAGGTTTTGTGGGGTTGTTTTTTCGTGATTGACAGATGGTGCAACCTTTTACGTATTCTGTGACCGTTTGTTTCATGTTTGGCCACCAATAGTCACGAGCTATAGCCCAGGTGGTGTTAGAAATTCCCGGATGGCCAGCGGTAGGTGAGTCATGATAGAGTGAAATTACCCCCCTCCTTAAGGAGAGGTCTTCCACGACCGCTAGTCGGGTGTTGTACCAAAAGAAATTTCCGTCCTTTCTGAGGTTAAAGGTGGTTGCCCACTTGTCTAGGAGGCTTCGTTGGTGTAATTGACCAGCTTTCGTACGCTCGTCAAGTGAGGATGAGGTCGCCGCCTGTATAAAGAGATGATCAGGGAGGACGGTGACGTCAGTATTATCAGAGGAGCCGTCGTCGAAGTCAGGTCGGCGAGATAGTCCATCTGCTTTGTTTGTTTTTCCATATGGACGAGTTTTATGTGGTAGTCGGCAAGATGGGGAATGTATCGTGCGACTCTTCTGTTTATGTGCTGAGGTTTTCGGTAGTATTCTAGGTTTTTGTGGTCTGTGAATACCGTGATTGGGTGGGGTGAACCGAGGAGGAGATGTTGGTACTGGGTGAGACCGCGATAGACGGCCAGGAGTTCTCTATCGTGAATGTCATAGTTTCGTTCGGCATCATTGAAGGTCTGCGAATGAAAGCCTACTGCGACATGTTTGCCCCTATCATCCTGTTGCGTGAGGATGGCTCCTGTGGCAAAGGCAGAAGCGTCTACTTGGAGAAAGAAAGGCTCAGTGAGCTTGGGTTGTCGGAGGCATGGGTTTGACAGGACAATGTCGATTAGTTTGTCCATGGCGGTGCGGCATTCTGAGGTCCAGGAGAAAAGGTGTTCTTTCTTAGTGAGGGTAACGAGTGGTCGTGCGATATTGGCGTAGTTAGGGATGAAAGGGCGTTGGTAACCGACTGTTCCTAAGAAACTGCGTACTTCTTTAACCGTCTTTAGTTCCCTGGGCCAGGTGCGTAACCCGTCGGCCTTCTTGGGATCGATGGTGATTTTGTCCCCTTCTACGATTGCACCTAAGTACTCGATGTGAGTTTGTTCAAATTCGCATTTCGAAGGGCGAAGGAAGTACGACTCTGATGTAAAGAGATCGAGTACATCATGAACGATTTGTCGGTGACGCTCGAGGTTGTTGTCAGTCGCGATCAAAACATCATCCATGTAGACGTGGAGTTCCGTGGGGTACTTTCTAGTGAGGGGGCGGAACATCTTTTCCATAGCTCTACAGAACGTCGCTGGGGAATTGGTGAGTCCGAAAAACATGACCGTGGGTTCATAGAGGCCAAAAGGGGTTTTGAACGCTGCCGTCCACTGGTCTTCTTCTCTGATACGAATGTTATTGTACCCCCAGCGTATATCGAATTTGGTGAACAATGTTTTGCCCTGGAGATGATCGAGGATGTTGGAAATAAGGGGGAGGGGGTATGTGTCGCGGACAGTCCACGCGTTGAGCTGTCGGTAGTCCATAATAGGGCGCAATTTGCCGTCCTTCTTAGCGCGGTAGAACATTGGTGACGCGTAAGGGGATTTTGATTCTTTGATATAACCTTTCGCTAGGTGTTCATCAATGAACTTCCAGGTTGCGTCCAGTTCAGTTTCTGTTTGACGGTAAAGGGAACAGTCCATGGTTTTTGGAGCGCCTGGTATAAGTGTGATGGTGTGATCTTCTTCTCGTGCTGGGGGAAAACGCTGTGCGGCTTTCTCGCTGAAAATCTTCCAGTGTCTATGATACGCTTCTGGTAGTTGTCCGCAAATGTCCTTCTGTTCCGTGTCTATAACGGTTTGGGCTTCACGGGTGACAATTGGTCGAGTAAGGGTGCGCTGGTAACTGGCGGTTTCGATGGTGACGTCTCCTCCTTCTAGGGTGTTAGAGTTCCAGTTAATACGGGGATTAAATGTTTGAAACCAAGGATGTCCCAGGATGAGGCGGTCGCGTCCTAAGTCAGCAACAAAGAATAGTTGTTTGACTTTTTGCGATCCTCGACGAATCCATAGGTTACAGTAGTCCGTGATCCTTCCTGCCCGATTTTCTGAGCCGTCCACATTATTAACCCGTCGTTCTTGACGAAGGGGACGAGTGCCCATTTTTAGGGTGGTAATGGTACGTTTGTTGATGAAGTTATGGGTAGCGCCGCTGTCTAGCAAGGCTTCAAGGGTGGTCTTTCGGTGGTACATGCACATGGAAATTTTAATAGTCATTGAATCTGACTTTGTACTGTACATGGTAGCCACTGTTGCCGAATCTTCGACCGTAAGAGTTCGGCATCTTAAAAATCCTTTCCCATATCTTGTCCGTCGAGGTACTCGCCACGTTCTTCTTCAGTCATACTCCCAATAAGGGCACGGATCTGTTGTACTTTGGTTAGGGTAGGTGGAGGGGAGTTCGGGGTTGGTGTGGTAACAGGGGTTGGAGTAGTGGATGTGGGGGTGTCAGTAACTCGAACACGAGGGTTGTTGTTCTTTGGGCAATTTCTTGCCATATGACCTTGTTGGCGGCACCGGAAACAACGGCCCTCTTTCCTATATTGTTCCCGTTCAGCGTCAGTGAGTCGCCTGAAAGGAATAGGGGTGTCGGTGGCGTCGACATCCATGGGAACCACGTTGTTATTGTTGTTTGTACGTGTGGGGGTGGTTCGTTGGTTCCTGTGGAATTGCCCCTGTCGTTGACCTATAAGGTTATTGTTAAAGAGTTCGCGGACTCTTCTGACTTCCTTCCCTGCCGCTGTTTGCCATTCTGCCATGGTGTTTGGGGTGTTCTCTCGATCGATAACTCGTCGATGGATGTTAGGACGTAGTCCTGTTCTGTAGCGCGCAATAGTGCCCAAGGCGTCGAGGTCCCAACCAGCCATTTTAGCAAGACGGTTAAAGGTGGCGTTGTAGGTGTCTATGTCAGTGCCGTCCATCTTCAGACTGAAGAGTTGATCCGTGGCTGTCTGTTTCTTGGCCGTATCTCCCCAAGCATCCGTAAAGCCTTTCTCGAAGGTTGCCCAGAGTGAGGCGTCTGACTTGGCTTTGTAATCTGTCACGCCGAGGGTAGTGATTTTGACAAGGTCGTCCATCCACATCTTAACCCAGTCATCAACGAATGGTCCTTTAATGTATGTGAGTGCTGTGATGACTTTCGTGAAAGGGAGGCTGATGGATGGATGTTCGGCGTTCAAGAGGCAATACAATTTAAACTCATTGAGGAATTTATCAGATGTGCTCCGATCTCCTGAGAATATTCCTGGAGGGACGCCCTGTAGGCTAGTGGGGGTACGAGTAGTGGTGGTCATGGTGGTTCTTACGGATGGGACAATGGGTGGAACAGTGGGTGCGGTGAGAGGATGAGTGCCTTGGAGTGTGACGGTGGTTTGTATCTGTGTAGCTGCTGTGGTGACGGTGGTATCTGGGAAAGTGGTGGGTGGTTGATATTGTGGGTGACTGGAGTCGGTGATGTGCCAATAGCCTAAACTGTAGGTGTTCTCTTTGGCGATACGAAGTGTTCGTCGGGTGTAGTATTCTCTTTTGTTATATGTGAGGCCGAACCAAGCGTCTAAGTCCCCGTCGTTGATGAACTCGACAGGTACTCTCTTTAGTTCGTCTAGGTGGGGTTCGTTGATGTAGTAGCCGGCTTTAGCGTTTGTGGGTTTGTACCAATAAGCAGATCCTTTGACATGTACTGGTAGATCGTCAACTAGTCTTCGTTCGACAACTACTGGGGAGTCTTTGTCAGGAAAAGTGACTTCAACAGCCGCCACGGTGATTCAGTGATGCAGGGTTACGGGGGATACAGGGGTTCGATGGAGACAAGCGTTTAGAATCAGCTTTGTCTTATGTTACGTCCTTGCGGAGACGTAAGTTGCTCGACGTGAGCCTAAGACAATGAGGCAATGACTAGCC
This sequence comes from Lactarius quietus, assembly GCA_015025155.1. NCBI lineage: Eukaryota > Fungi > Basidiomycota > Agaricomycetes > Russulales > Russulaceae > Lactarius > Lactarius quietus. The sequence continues at coordinate 12,232 of WITN01000693.1, read as the reverse complement.
AAGAGTTCAAGGGGTTTCCGTATTACGTGTAGACACTCGTAATGACGGTCAAAGGTTCCTGTGGGTTCAAGGTGGTTCAGTGATGCAATGACTCGGTGGTTCGATGAGGCTTCGCAGCCAAACAATGGAAGAGCAGAGGAGACAGTGTGATTCGCAAGATAAAGACGAAGACAAAGCTGGGGTACAAGCGGATACAAGCTACGTCTTATATACCCGATGATAAGTAGAGATGAGTCGGAAGACATGAGTCACGTCTGAGTCATTGTATAGTAGTATGAGTCAGTGATAGTGAGTCATAACAAAGGGATGACTGATTAGAGAACAAGGGATGAGATGAAACAGATAAGCGTATGTCAAGAAGAAGGAGTAAGAAAGAAAACGAGTGTCCGGACGCGTCATGGTTATGACACATATGAGGTCGCGCGAATGTTGAGTACTGAAGATCATTTCATTGTGGACAACAACACTGGCGATACCATTCGTTTAGGAATGTGTAAGTCTGAGTCACGTGATTAGTCATGTGATCAGCAACCCCCAGACCACGAGAATCTGGTCTAAAGGATAAGTCACGGGGGAACACGGTTACCTCAGGTCGAGATATAATTCCTGAGAGGGTATAGTTGGATGCGGGATTCCCAACTCGGTTAGGGTATAGTTGGATGCGGGATTCCCAACTCGGTTAGGCTCTGTCCTGTTTTGATTCTTTCTGATTGGAACATTCTGATGTTGCCTGATGGCTGTACTTATGATGCGCTGATGTTGCGCCGGACGATTATTGGATGATAGTGAGTCACATAGTGTTATCTCTGACTCATGGTGGGGCCTTCTGCCTCATGTACTGTATGGGCTTATCCCTGTTCATTGATTGGTTGTAAGCTTGGGTCGTTTATCCCTGACAGCTTATTGGACGATACGATATGGTACGATACCTGTTATTTGTTTGGGACTCAGTTTAGGAGTCAGCCCTGTAGTGTATATAAGGTGCTCTGTCTTGATAGACGAGACCTTATCTTCGTTGTCTTGGAGTCTACCTTGAGATCTACCTTGAACAATTGAAGTGTTGGCTATTAGTGCCTGTTCCTCTCATCTTGTTGATCCTTGTGTGGTCTGTCCTCTCATCTCTTGAAGATCCCTGCTATATTCCTCCACTATAAGGCGAAGCCCTTGTCGTTTGGTTCGTCTTTCGTGTTTGGCAATTGTTATTCAACTGCTGTTCGCCTGTTCTTGGATCAAGGTCAACAAAGAGTTCCAAGTCGGAACAACGTTTGGTAGAAACGTTACAGTATAGCAATCAAGCTAAATGTCCTCACAGGATAGCCTCACTAGAAGTCGACTGTGATGATGAAATTGAGTGGAACTCACTACTGGATGCCAGTTGACACCAATGGAGCACCCACAGACTCCAACAGAAATGGAGTCTGCTCAAGGCCAAGGTTCAAACACCTGAGGCAACACACTGTGGTGAGTCTGCCGCATCTTATGCAAACCTTTACCATGCAGACTAACTCAGTGTATTTTCAGACATTGTCCATCGCCTCTTGTCACATCACTCCACCATGCATGCGCAGTAACTAGTGATTTCATACAATTTTTGTAATACTATTAGTTGAACAATTATTATCACTTTTTGTATGGGAACTCTATGTCCAAATACTCTGGCTCAGTAAGAGAACTGATAATGAAAGTGAGAAAATGTGTGCTAAAAGTAAAAAGAACTTGCACTCACTTGTCTTTGGCTGGTACAATGGCCCTTATGGGCTATTTGCCCTTGCCAGTGGGTGTTGCCAATTGCCTCTTCACCTTTGACAAGGCCAGTGGTGCCACTGAGGTCTTAACAGGAGCAATAGCCCCACCGCCCATACAAGTGGTGGCTGATCACACAGAGGGCCCTGCCATTGCATTGGTAGATAGAGTGACGATTGCCTTAGAACGCTTGAGAGGAAAGTGACTTGAACAAGGTATCTCTTCCCTGCTGCATTTCAAGGCATTACTAGTAACTCCAGTATGTTCTGATTCATCTGGGTCAAAATCCACCATAACAGTCTGGTAACAGCCAAGATTGTAAGATCTTATTGTCGCATATGCAACAGTATATGTACTCACAACCCTCCTAGTTCCAACCTGTGGTTTCACTATCACAGTTACAGCCACTGCCATCTGAGGTGAGACTTCAAGTTGGAGACTCATTTTGTGATCAGGCTTGACAGTCGATTGAACCCATAGAACCACATTGTCAAACCTGTCTTATAAACCCTGCAACACTTGACTGCTTCTAATTCAAGAAGAGGGTTGCAGATCACACTGACATCATAATCTGCACATGCAGATTGAAATGGTGAGTCCCTTGATTCTCATAAAGCATCCGATCCTGACTGATCATCATCTGTCCCAAGCCATGGTACTATCTGTGTCCATATTGTTCTAACTTGTACAAGAGCATCACTGCAGTAGACAAGCACTTGAAAATGTGTGACTGAAATCCATACAACAGTTCATCCTCTGAGTCCAAGTCAGATGAGCCTGAGATAGACAGGCCAGAGAATACCAATGTCATGGTTGTCTCAGACAACCTGGATGTGGATGGGCAAGAGGATGAAGCTAGTTCCAATCCAGACAGCCAATCTGCTGGTGATTTGGACATGCCAGGCTCCTGGGATAGAAAACGAACTTGTATCACATCTCCAGAGCATGATGACAACATGTCCATCGAGTACAGTCATGCCTCTGAAGGAGCAGAACCAGGGCCAAGTACCCTCCCTTCACATGTTGTATGTCATCCCTTGATTTACTACCAAGTATCCAACATTGACTGTTCACTTAAATGGGTTGCAGAGTCTCTCAATCAAATGCCCACAGATGAGACATTTCCAAGCCCCTTGCATGTTGACTCCCCAACACCACCCCTGGGCCCTTCATGGAAGTCAACACGATTGGGGCAAACCATACAGCTACCCAAGCATCTTTTAGATTACATGCCACATGGGGACTGGTGCATGTCTCATATATCACAGAACATGTGGTTATCATCCCCAGTTCAAGATGATCACGAAGCATCAGAGAAGCCCCCTCCACCTGAGCAACAACCACATCCACACCAGACAACTACCAACAAACTAGGTATCTTCCGAAGATACTCACAGGCACCCACATGGCATCCAACTCAGGATGAGTGCAGAGAACTCATCTGCAAGTTCTCCACTGCAACCCCCATACTACACCACAGTAATAGAGGTGTTCACGGCATTAACTACAATGCACCTGAGCCTTTTGAGCCATTCAGCAACATCAGCAGTGCCATGTTTATATCAGCATATTCATCTGGTACAGAGACCAAGTCTGCAACACATGCAAATGCTCTTGCCAAGGTAATCAAGGATGACCTCTTCAATCTGGAAGACTTTCAGCACTTCAACTATGAGACAGAAAATGCACACATGGACAAGTACATCACACAAGGGACACATCCATTTCATGCACAAGATGGTTGGCATAAGGCCACAGTCAGTATCAGGCTGCCAATTGAGGGTACTCCAGAAGGATCGGAAGCCAAGGCACCTCTACTCAGTATCCCTGGATTATTCCATCGCAACATCTGTGACATTATCACTGATGTTTGCAAGTCAGATACAGTGGCATTATTTCACTTCACACCATACACCATGCACTGGGTCCCAGATCCTGACTACCCACAGAGATCTGAGCAGGTCTACTCTGACATGTACATGTCAGATGCTATGATCCGAGCAGAGATACAAGTCAATCTCCTCTCACACATTCACTGGATGGAAATCAGGCTTTTATGGCTGACAAAACCTTGACAAATCGGTAACAAAAGGCAATCAAAAATCCTTGATTTTGTGCAATACAAAATTCAATCATAATAATTAAATATTATTAGGTCAAATCTGTGCCACAAAATGAAGCCTAAATGATATGTATTAACATAGTTTTGTCAAATTATTTTCTAGCTACAAAAATTGTCATTTTGTTAAGATGTTTTACTTAGAACTAGTTTGGAAAAATGGAAAGTAAATAAGCTTTTCCATATGTAAATGGCATAACAAAATGTTAGAATATTTTTCTCATCTTCCTAACTATTTCACATGAAAAATTGATGACAATCAGTCAAAATTATATTACCATGATTTTGAATGGTAAATTGTGACTCAGTTATAATATGATGCCATAAACTTTCCTAAACAAATATTTTTAATTTTAACACCATGTTTTGTAGAGAAAAATTATATCAAAATCATATGCAAAGTTCCACAATATTTCCAAGCTTTTTGTGGAAGCATTTTACTAGACAATATATAATAAGTTTCAATTGTAGAATTTTATATGTTTCCTTGCATTTTTCTTAACACAGTTCACTAAAAAATATATAATGTGTGTCAGTTGTAGAATTTTATATGTTTTCTTGATATTTATCAAGAATATATTATAATAAAATGAAAATCTTCATGGCTATAGAGGTTCAAGAGCCCTTGAGTGGGACTGTAAAGTAATGAACTTGAACTGACAATGCAGAGAGTCACACATCACATTCTGTAAAAATGAGAAGTTGTGGTCATCAGCTGCAATTAGGGTCTTTTCACATGTATCTCATGGTTGGCTCATTGGCTCAGCTTTGAATTGGTGTCAAAGTTTAATCTTGAGTTTAATCATTTAATCTCTGCCTGAACCTACATTTTCACTGTTCAAGAAAATACATTTAATAAGTTCCTCCCATTGCATCAACAAAACGTAGGTCAAAATGGGCCATCATAGGAGTGATTCCAAGAATAGGCTTAAGAAGGGTAGCATGTGTGGTTTATTGGGTTTTACATGGAGTGAATAATCCCCCAGTTATGACTGTTTTTTTAAGTGCTAGCACTTATGAGTATGGTGAGCCACATTGGATGATTTACTGAGACAAATGAGATAGCATGCCACTTGTGATGGCACAACTATCCCTTTTTACAACCAACGCTAAATATCACACCAGGTCAAATAGACCCCAAATAGATAAGTGCAATGCAGATTCTGAATGTGGCTTGTAGTGTCATTATAAAACTTCCCAGATAAGATATTTCAAAGTGCTGCACAGATGGTGGATGAATTCTAAGACAGAGGGGGATTCCACTGAAGCAGGATAAGGGGAAAGGGATTTGATACCAAGTGTTGTAATTCAGGGTAGTGAGAGTGGCATTATGAGGGAGTATGCAGTGAATATGATGGATAAGAAGAGGAACTTCTTGCTCCTATCCACACACTCCCAGAGTATCATTAGGAACTCTACTATAATATAAATATTTATGTCTAACTTCAGGTTGCCTTTCCAGGTGAAATCCCAACAGTAAGCACAAGGAAGTTTGTAGAGTCAATGACACATGTGACATGTGACATGTCATGGTCATAACCAGTGACTTGTGTTTCACTTGTGCACTAGACTTGGCACTAGAGATGAGAATCAAGTTGCAGAGATAAAGTGAGAGTGTGTGAAGAGAAAGGCTGGGTTCACAGATACAATTTATGCTAATCACCTTGATAAATAGTGTATATGTACAATGAATAAAGTCATGTGGTATTAAGCCTGATGACAGGTGTAGTGTACTAGTGTGTGACAATGAGGCCACAAGGTTTAATACAAGGTGAAGTGTGGTAGAGGTAAATCATATGAACTTGCATGTAATGTTACCACTAAACATTGATCTGACTTGGATCCAAGGAGGTTCTTCCTGAGCAACATGTCAATAATGGGCAATGCAATGATGACAAAGAGGAATATGCCTGAAGAGGACATATCCTTAGAGAATGTGAATGCCAGCATATAGACATATGTGGCAGAGAGAAAAGAAGCAGATGTTTGGCACAAACATCACTCAAAGTCACAACATGAAGAACAAAGAAAGGGACATCTATAACTGTAGGCTACTAGTGTCACGTATGTGCCATCGCGGTCATGTGACATTCGGCGCATGTAAAGAGCGCGCGTTGCCTGCGAAGGCAAGTAAAGAATATCGTGCCGCGAGACATCGCGTGATAAGAATATGTTCGGGTTTCACGTGACTGTGGGAAGTTCCAGTCATGTGACCAGGTCGGGCTTATGCCCATGCCGGCTTATCAGAAGCCGAGGTCGTTCCAGGCCCTTATCATTGGGTTCTGATGGATATTTCTGATGGACTACTATACTGAGTGTTATCTCTGTAGTGTGAGTCATTATGACTCTTATCACTGATTGCCCTTATGGCTGTTCGCCTCATGTTGTGGGGCTTGTGGAGTATCACTGATGGACGATTGTTACTGGAGGATAAGCCGTATGCTTATCTTTCATGTACTAGGGTTTGCCGGGAGCTCAGCTTGAAAGCCAGCTCCTGAGCAGTATATAGGTAGCAGCTTTGGGCAGTACGGCCCTTAGCTTTGTATTCTCTCATACCACCTCACAACTAGCATGGTTGGTCCCTGGTTAATGCATTGCTGTCCACTCCTTCCAGTGTGCTTATCTTGTTGTCCTGTTTGGACTTATCTATTGAGGCCTCATTATTTGGCTCTCACTTGTTGTCATTTGGCTAGTTGAGGCGTCATTCCAACTAGCATCGTTCCTCGTCGACGTCATGTGTTCCAGTGTTGCAGGTCAAGGCTGCACTGAAGGTAGCGTTGGGTCAAAACGTTACAACTAGGGTGGTAGACCAAGACAATCAAGATAAGGCTACTCAATAAACTAAGAGGCCTTATATATAACTAGGGAGCTGGCTTTCAAGCTGAGCTCCAACTACTACTAAACCACCATTGTCCAATAACAAAGAATGGATAAGCCATAGGGGTTTATCAAACACAAGGCAACCATGAGGCACATAGCCATCAGGGCCATCAACAGATGAGAGTCATAATGACTCAGTTCATCAGAATATTCATCAGACTCACAGATAAGAGTCTGAAATGATCTTGGCTCTGATAAGCCAGCAAATACTTGACCCACCATAGTCACATGATCAGAACTTCCCATGATCATGTGCACTAGGCACACATATTCTTATCATGCATTGTCACACAGCATGAATATTCTTATCACACCTTTGCAGGTGGTGCAGATATTGTTATCTCACCTTCACAGGTGGCACATGCATGAATGTCACATCACTGCATGGCACAGTATGTGGCATTGCTGAAAGTTTGTCTGAGAGAAATGAACAGTTAAAAAAAGAGAAGAATTAAGATGATAGTATGATGTGATTGCAGTGCTTTGCCCTTATGACTCCTGAGCTCAGCAGGCTTGTGGTTGATCTGTAAATGTATTCTAAGAACAGTAAGAATATGGATGATTTAATTTGCAGAGTGATTGTGGCAGCTGAAGGCCATGGTCCAATGAGTAGGGGTAATGCCAGCACCCCACAATAAGACAGGTGCATCAGCCAGGACCTCAAGCCCAATCTGATCCTGTCATGTTCCTGGTGCATTTCAGCAGTTTTAGCTGTTTGAAATGACCGGGTGTAGCGAGGGGTGTAGTTTATCATTCATGAAGAGCACATTCTTTGCTACCCTGCTATCAAAGGTAACCAACATATCACAAGACTTTTTATTTATTTTTATTTGGTTTCCATTTGAGAGTGCCTTGGGGTGTAGAACCCTATGTGGCACTTATACAAATCATAGTCTACTGTCCTCTCTGTCCTCACATGTTAATTGATACCCTTAAACATTATGATGCCTCCTTGTGCCATCGTGGCACATCTTTGTGGTTGATCAAGTGTCAATTGTACTGAAATATGCTTGAGAGTTGCTAAGGTGAAGGGGCAAAGCCAGTAATTTTGATGTGGTTGGGTTGGGTTGTGCACATTGTGCTGTGCATTCCATTGCAATTTCTTTCCTGTCCATCCATCCATCTGTACTCCTCCCACTCCTGCTCCTACAACTCTGTGTGTACTTTATTGGCTGGTCTCTCGTTATATCTTGACCATTTGTGGGGTGTGGGCTGATGCTTGGCCTACCACTGACTTCTGTAGTCTTGCAGCTGTTGTTCTATCTTGCTGCCTTTCTGATCAGCTATTGCAAATCTTCCTGTGATTTGTATGAAGTGTGCTACTGCCACTATTGACTTGTTGCTTCTGAGGAGCTCCACAAACTTCATCTCCATGTTTCCCTTCTTTGGCCACAAGCCCACAACTTCCACCTCTTGTGCAAGCGATATCATGCTGGGGCCTTGACTGAGATCCTGGCCTGATTCAATCCTGTTAGGTTTCTCATTCCTGATGCATTTCTGCAAGAATTGAAAGAAAGCAAGTCAAGTAAGAGAGAGATTGTGTGCCAATTCAAGAATTTTGGGTGGCCAGTGGCAATAATCATGCAAATAAACAGTCGAAGGGGCAACAAGCTGTACAGTAGTACTACTCTTAAAACCTATGACCATTTTCATTTTGTCATAATATATTCTTGATAAATATTAATAAAATATATAAAATTCTACAACTGACACACATTATATATTGTTTAGTGAACTGTGTTAAGAAAAATGCTAGGAAACATATAAAATTCTACAATTGAAACTTATTATATATTGTCTAGTAAAATGCTTCCACAAAAAGCTTGGAAATATTGTGGAACTTTGCATATGATTTTGATATAATTTTTCTCTACAAAACATGGTGTTAAAATTAAAAATATTTGTTTAGGAAAGTTTATGGCATCATATTATAACTGAGTCACAATTTACCATTCAAAATCATGGTAATATAATTTTGACTGATTGTCATCAATTTTTCATGTGAAATATGTAACGTCCCGGGTCATAGTAAGTATCTGACCTAAGCCAATAACCCAGGGGACATGGCACAATAGGACAATTACGATACGATGACGGTTGGTTGATTACTGTACGATGATTGATGATGACTGATCCATTACTGTACGATGACTGATGCTCTTAGTGAGCGACTTACTGATCGTATTAGTATTTGACGAGTCTTGTACGAGGTACTAGTAGTAGTGGCGTGTTACTTACCATTATAAGGAAGCTGTCGACTGTTGTGGTCGACAGCTTGAAGTTCTTGTACACTTCTCATATCGAATCAGCAAAAGCTTTCCTTCATCCTTCCGGACCGCGTTGCCATTATAACCGCAAAGACTCCGCCTTCGTGCGTTGAGACGATACTCTGCCTTCGTGCTAGAGTTAGCCAGTTGCTAAGTCACCGCGTTCATCTTACGTTGCCGAAGTCCGGCTCACGTGCAGCTTGCACGTAACAAAATAGTTAGGAAGATGAGAAAAATATTCTAACATTTTGTTATGCCATTTACATATGGAAAAACTTATTTACTTTCCATTTTTCCAAACTAGTTCTAAGTAAAACATCTTAACAAAATGGCAATTTTTGTAGCTAGAAAATAATTTGACAAAACTATGTTAATACATATCATTTAGGCTTCATTTTGTGGCACAGATTTGACCTAATAATATTTAATTATTATGATTGAATTTTGTATTGCACAAAATCAAGGATTTTTGATTGCCTTTTGTTACTGATTTGTCAAAGTTTTGTCAGCCATAAAAGCCTGATTTCCATCCAGTGATTGACAAGAAAGAACATGCTGTTCTGGGTATCATGTTACCATCTGATGCAGCCCATCTCACAAACTTTGGGTCTGCTTCTATATGGCCCATATATCTGATGTTTGCAAACCAACCCAAGCGAGAGAGAGTAAAACCATCCTGTCATGTAGTGCTGTGGAATCTGAAGGATGTATAGCCATCTTCTGAATAACTTGCTCCAAACTGAGAACTATGCACTTGTTTGATGGCACCATGGCAGATGTGTGAAAGAAAAATGCATCTATCCAGGTGTGTGCACTTTCTTCATTCTGTGACATAAACTGAGCACAAGTGTAACATGTGGCGAAAGGTGCTCACCACATTTGGCACAAGGCCTTGTAACACTTCCAAGTGGGAATAAAAATTGGTGAAAGACCAAAATCTTTCTTTTCTGAGGCTGCTGCACTGAATGGAAATCTGGCTTTTGTGGCTGACAAAACCTTGACAAATCTATAACAAAAGACAATAAAAAATCCCTCATTTTGTGCATCACAACTTTCAATTATGATAATTACATATTATTAACCCAAATTTGTGCCACAAAATGGAGCTGAAATGATATGTATTAACATAGTTTTGTCAAATTCTTTTGTAGCTACAAAAAATTTCAATTTTTTAAGATGTTTCAATTAGAATTAGGTTAGAAAAATGAAAAGTGAATGATGTTTTCCATGTGCAAATAGCATAACAAAATGTTAGAATATTTTTCTCATCTTTCCAACCATTTTCACATGAAAAATTAATGAGAATCAGTCTAAATTATATCAAGATGATTTTTATGGTAAATTTTATTTGATTATAGTATGATGTCATAAACTTTTCTAAATCAACATTTTCACCATTTTTCATGAAGAAAAATCATATCACAATATTTCCTAGCTTTTTGTGGAAGCATTTTACTAGACAATATATAATAATTTTCAACTGTAGAATTTTATATGTTTCCTAGTTCTTTTCTTAGAAGTTGAAAATTATATATTGTCTAGTAAAATGCTTTCACAAAAAGCTAGGAAATATTGTGATACTTTATATATGATTTTGATATGATTTTTCTCCATACTATTGGTTGAAAAATGTGTGAATTATTTTTATATATTGTTTAGCTAGCTGTTCAGTGAAAAATGCATGAATTATTTTATTATATTGTCTAGCCAACTGTTGGTTGGAAAATACAAGAAATATTTTTTTGTTTTTGTTGGTAAAACTTTGTGAAATATATTATATATTGTCTAGCAAACCACTCACAATAGCCATGACATAAGCTAAACCATTGGCCATGATTTTTTTGTGTGAGATATTTATGCAAGTTGCAAATTTATGATATCATTTTGTCATGTCACTTTCAATTGACACAAAATATGCAGTTTGCATTTTATCAATGTTTTGCCATGTGAAACATATTAACAAGAGACATAATAATAATCTTCATAATACTCTGCCAATATAATGAACAAGGAAAATCATATTGTCTACATATTGTGCTCTGAAATCAAGTTGATAAATTTAGCAGCCTTGTTAACATTTTACATAATGAAAATAGGTGGATAAAAAATACCTTTTGTTATAAGATATGCCTAAATTTTGTCAATGGAAAAAGCCAATTTTCCATCCAGTGATTGAAATGAAGGGGGGAAATGAAACAGAACACACCAAGATCAACAATGTTACTCTTAAAATTCTTGAGCTTCACCCCATCAACTATGAACATGGCCATTTATGGCATCATATTATAACTGAGTCACAATTTACCATTCAAAATCATGGTAATATAATTTTGACTGATTGTCATTAATTTTTCATGTGAAATAGTTAGGAAGATGAGAAAAATATTCTAACATTTTGTTATGCCATTACATATGGAAAACACTTATTTTTCTAACCTAGTTCTAGGTAAAACATCTTAACAAAATGACTATTTTGGTAGCTAGAAAATAATTTGACAAAACTATGTCAATACATTTCTTTTAGGCTTCATTTTGTGGCATGGATTAGACCTAATAATATGTAATTATTATGATTGAATTTTGTATTGCACAAAATCAAGGATTTTTGATTGCCTTTTGTTACTGATTTGTCAAGGTTTTGTCAGCCATAAAAGCCTGATTTCCATCCAGTGCTGGTCATTTCAGCTTGTTCTGCATGACTTGGCTTCAAGCAGAGTTCAACTCCATGTGTACTGTCCCCAGTGATATTGAACTTTGCCAGGTGCTCACCAGTGATTTTGGAGAAACAGAGAGGCTATAAGGGATGAAAAGATACTTGAATTCCATTATGAATCTAATTCTCACCTTAGTTATAATACCTTCTTTGGCCTTCAACAATGCAGCGACAGCACCAGAGAACATGCATATTTTCACCATGACAGATTGGGATAAAGGTTGGGTGAGGATTTCATAGGGGCTTGGGACTTGGGCAGTGTGGTTATTCTGTGGCATCGAGACACTGTGACAACATGGAGCCCAATATGGCATGTAGACTAACATTTCCTGGTGTGATGTCATCAACAGAAGTCTCAACTTCATCAGCAAAATAAGTCAAAAATATTTACGATGATAAGAGATTATTTGCGCCATAAGTGGTACAAGCATAGCTGAAATTAAAAGCGATTACATGGTCATACAGATCAGCAATTCATCGCAATTCAGCACATTTGTTCTTGTACTCTGT
>WITN01000692.1:0-46408 GCA_015025155.1 Lactarius quietus | reverse complement strand
TGGAACTGGAACGTGACTGGGACTCGGATGTTGAGTCCGAAAGCCCTAGGGATGTAATGGCAATTCCAGGGATGATAGGGAGTGATGGCTGGGGGAAGCTGATCGACGAGGTGCTGGCGGCTGGGTATATCCTGGAAGGTCGCTAGGAACGATGCCCTGTATCCCAGCAAGCGCATTGAGGACCAGGATGACGTAGTCCATCTTGGCCTCTAGGGAATTGACGCGTGACTCGAGGTTCTCACCTAGTGCATGGAATAAGACAGGTTAAACTTATTACACATATATGCACTTACCAGGAGAAATGGATGATGTGCCCACTGCCGATGGACCATATGATGCCTCAACATCAGGAGGAACATCTATGTCTGCAAGAATGGTATCAGTGGCTACTGTAACGTTACCTATAAGGGATACATACTTCTGAACTTCATGAGACGAATGATAGGCTGTGCCCAGGATGCCACAGGGGCACAGAGCCTCCTCTTCTCCGCGCAGAAGGCACATTTGTAAGTTAGACGGTTCTCATTGAGTTGGGACACGCATTGAGCGTTGTTGACCTTGGGGTTCTTGCAGGTGCCACACCTATACTGTAGTAAGTGTAAATATACTATATTAGTATGCAAATACAAGACGAGATGTAGATGTACTTACATCTCCTGTGGCAACGAGAGGCTGGATGTCTAAGCGGCGGCGCTGAGCAGGGGGAGGTGGGGAAGCATCGTCCACTTGCACACGAGGCAGGGACATGTCAGACGCCCTGCCCTGTGCACTTGGAGTGCTGTCCATATCTGCAATCATGTCAGATAGGGTACAATCTTCAAAGTCATCGGAGGGGGTCGTCGAAAATGTGCCCTGCATGGGCTCAGCACCTGGCTGTCGCCTTGGGCGTCTGAACGCATATGGCGCTCGGCGTGTGGTCGAAGCGGGTGGGGCGCCATAGGGGTCACTTGAGCCTGCAGGTGGAAGTGTGTGTGCCTTTGCCTTTGATGTTGCAGGCGCATCAGGCATGGTGGGTGCTGCAGCTGAGATGGGAGCTGAAGGCTGTGCAGGGGCTGCCATGACTTCCATAGCTACTGAAGGACGATGTACCATGCATGAGATATGTAGAAATAAGTGTGGGATACATAACGCACCATCCACATCACCATGGGGAGGTGGGAGACCTGTTACCCACCATCGCCTGTGATTCTGAAGGCCCTGGAGATAACGGCTGAGATCAAGCGTCGATAGATCAGGGTGCCAGTCAGAGTGGGCCTCCCGCTGTGCATGGCAATACCCAGATATGTGATCCAGAGTGAAGATGCCCCAGTCAGGCATGCATTGCTCTGCCTCAGCCGCCCTTCCACTCCTCTGACATGATTTGAATGATGGGGTGCATGCGTGGCTTCTTGGTGTGCTTGCTGGGATCACCCATGAACTTCTTGAATTGATTTCCAACTGAGATCTAGATGTCATTGCAGATGAGCGATGACCATGTGAATAGAAATATCATAGACGTACTATCTCATCCTTGACCTTCCTCACCAGATAGGCCTGTTGCCCATCATCTGGAGGCTGGGCTGAGAATGTCATTGCAGCAGTAAACAGCCTGGCTGCAATGGCCAGGAACTGAGTCTCCACCTGAGTTAGTTCAGAAGCGGCTTTTGGAGGCATCAAGTACAACGGAAAGGCAATGAGGATATCAGTGCAATTTGCCTATTTTGGACTGCACGATAAGAGAATGTCACATGGTAAATGGCTGCCCACTTTGGTGCACGGCCCGCATGTACAGCTATATGATGTAGCAAACGGATGGAAACAGTTGCATGATCTCATAAATGCTTGCCCAATGTTAATGTGTTAATGTGCTACTACTCAAGGCCATAGTCTCAATGCCCTCAGCTACATTAGTTCGAGGTGCTCACAAAGAGGCAACAACGTGTTCAGTACTCTGCCCGAGCTGCCTGATCATTCGGAGCAAAGCAAAGCCTTCACCTTCTGTTACAATATCCCATCCCCTGTCACCGCATGCGTTTCCCATCTCACTCACTCAAGCCAGCGCCAATTAGGTCGTCATCTCTGCATGTGTACATCATGTATATCGCGTCGGGCAACCCGCCCATCATTACTCAATACATGAAAGAAAGTCCATAAGCCCCCAATCTCTCCCCATATGTGACTTGGCACCTCAGCCAGGCATTGCACGTGGTGCTGGCAGGCCAAGCGCAAAAGGTGGTTTGGGCTATGCAGCAGGGATTGGTGCTGCAGGGTCTTCGATAGCTATGAGACATTGGTGCAAAACCTTGAGATATGTGTAATCAAATACAGAAAGGATGACGCACTTTCTGGATCACCCTGGGGAGCTGGAAGGCCGGTGATCCACCAATGCCTGTCATCTGGAATGCCCTGGAGATATAAAGTGAAGTCCACAGTCGATAGATGAAGGTGCCAGTCTGTGTGGGCCTCTCACTGTGCATTGCAATGCTCAGATATATAATCGAATGTGAAGATGCCCCAGTTGGGCATGCGTTGCTCCGCCTCCGCTGCCTTCCACTCCTGTACCATGATTTGAATGATTGGGTATATGTGGGGCTTCTTCCTAACTTTCATTGGGTCACCCATGAATGCGTTGAATTGGGTTTCAAGTGAGGTCTGGATGTAATGGCAGTTGAACGATCAACACATATATTAGAGTATGATACACGCACGATCTCATCTTTGACCTTCCTATCCAGATAGATCTGTTGCCCATCATCGGCGGGGTGGGCCAAAAATATCATCGCAGCTGCAAACAGTTTGGCTGCAATGGCCAAGAACTGAAGTTCTACTTGCATCAATTTGGAGGCCATCCAGTGAAATTGATAGACAATGAGATTATGTGCAGAGCACATATATTAGTGGCAACGCGATAGCAATGTGTGCCATGATAAGAAACTGCTGATTCAGGTGGGCGGTCCCCCTGCCAGCAATTAGTTATCGCAGCACATCTGATTATTTGATTAATCCTCATCAACACACAGTTATATTGTGTAAATACAATGGCTCAACGCCCTCAGTCACTTCGCATTCAGGCTCGCGCAGAAAAGGAGAGCAACACTCCAATTGGCCACCTGAGGCACCTATGCACTCAGAGGAAGGCTCAGCCTTCGATTTCATGCAGCATATACCATCCCCTATCATTGTGCGTCCCTCACTTCTCACTCATACAGGACAGTGCTAATTATGCTGTTCATCCACATATGCGATGAACATATGTGATATAGGATGCCCCACCCACCACAAGCCAAGTTGACACTGCAATCGTACAGAGTGGTGGCCCTTTGTCTGCCATCACTGTCTCCTCGTCCAGCGCGCCATCCGTTCCACCGTCTGGCCCACCGTCTGGTGCAATCTCTACATCAGGCAGTCACAAGGTATGTAAATATATCAATGAATCCATCTATGTTGTTGACATGCTTGGATGGTCACCGCCGCAGCGCCCTGCACCTTATGACTTCATGGACCAGATCCCTGCATCTCAGCGCATCGCCCACAACCTCCCCACTCAAGATGTAGGTCCTTGAGACGATTCCAGGCATACTTCTCATTAATATCATATACTCAACACAGTTGCAACCCAGGGCAGACGTTGAGGACGATACCTCAGGAAGTGATAGCATCCCAGACAGTGAGGAGGATGTCATACAGGTTCGGGTGAGTATTACCTGTGTCGCCTAGGGCATCCACTCATGTAGCATGTTTTGAAGGCATTACAACGTCCATCACTGAAGGAGACTCAGCTGGGCCTAGCGTGTGCTTTGCTCTGCCAGAGGGCAGCCCCACAGAAGAGGTACCCTCTCTGATGATCGAGACGTGTGGGGCACCCTCGTAGCATTCCTACTAACCTTCCTCCTATGCGTCGGGTGAGCGCTTACCTTCCAACACTGTGTCTGTTTGTCTGTTTTACATTGTCATCTTAGGTACACCCACCTTCAATGCCGCATTGGATGCCGAGGCAGAGGTCCTGCGTCACCTTCTCATAGATATGAAGCAAATGAAGAAAGAGCTGCATCGTCTGAATGAGAGACTCATGAGGGACTATCTCATTCTGGAGACCCTCATCATGAACATCTGCAAGAGACCAGAAGATCTTGAAGACCCTGACATCTAACCTTTTCCAGAGATGATGCCCAGAGTCTTTACCATGTATTCACTTCAGATAGGGAGCAAATAGTACTCCATTGTTCTGTGAATTTGAAGCTGTTGCCTTAAGTCCAATATCCATTATATGACTCTTGCATTGGCCATGTTTCCCCTTTGTCAATAGAAGCATGTGTCTATATTTGAAATAATGCTTGAAACATGTATGTGCAATATCATTGAAAGATCAATAGATGGATGTATGTAGAGTATGCATATATGATATATGGTGTTACTGTGAGACATAAAGCATCACATATGTCATGACTATGAATGGTGTGTCGTTCAATGCATATTATCATCAGGACATATCACCTCGTGTATATCATGCATCACATGTCATACCCAGGCATAACATGCACCACACCTCATGTATGCCATGTATCCCCTTTCACATCTGAGATACAACATGCACAACACCTCATGTATACTATGTATTGGATGCGATACCATGTACTATGCCTCATGCAGAACATGTGTTGCATGTTCTAAATGAGACATGACATGTGCGGCCCTCATGTATGCTATGTATTACATGTCATATCACAGATATGACATGCATCAGACCTCATGTATGACATCTGATACATGTCACATATGAGGCATGACATGCACAACACCTCATGTATGTGATGTGTTACTGTTCACATATCAAATATGACATGCACAACACTCATGTATGTCATGTGTTACATGCCATGTACTAGGCATGGCATTCACCACAACTCATGTCTGCCATGTGTTCGATGTCATATAGGACACATGACATGTGCAGGTCCTCATGTATGCCATGTCGCACCTCATGCGTTCAGTGTAATACATGCCATATGTGACATATCTGCCTCATTCATGTCATGTGTTAGTTGCCCTGAGCCTGATCGTCTTGGGTATACCATGCATATCAGCATATCACATTTGCTTCTCCCTATCACAGCATTCGTATTTAACGTCAGACCATTCATCACATTGTCTACATAACCATTCGCCGTCTACATCCTGACTCCTCATAATCACATTCCATATCTCACATCTCTGACATGATGCATCACCCGCTCTCTGCCAATTCCCCATCTGAGGAATCGGAAACCTCACCTCAAGGTCATCGACCTCCCCATGCAGGCTTTGAGATCACTTCACAAGATTCAGATATCCTCACACAATATCTTGATGGCTTTCAAGCTGCTAATAAGCAGGACCGAACTACGATAGTTGACACTGTGATGGGAAGGCTATATGCCATCCGACCACCACAACCCACTTTTAATCAGGCAGAGGCCAAGATGGTATGCTACCCCACTTCATCATTGATCCAGGTTTGATTGAATGATTCAGAAAGTAAAGAAGTGGTTCTATAATCACTATGAGCGGTCCAAGCGCCAGTACACCAAGTTCACTCGCAAGTGGTCTGCAAGGAGTGCATTCTACCAGCTGAACCATGTGGAAGTCAAGCAGCGTGTAACAGAGGTATCAGGACATGAGCCAGGACACCCCTCATATCTAGGATGTCTCCAAGATGCTACTACCTATCTATGGAATGCACTCTCTCCCAATGACAAGGAGGAGTATGTGATCGCTGCAAGTGAGTGGTCAAAGACCACCCCACCTAAGAATGTTCAATCCAGGTAAGTGAGACTATCCAGATTCATATGTGTTCTAATCCTTTCCATAGAATGGCTGCATCCATTTGCAAGCACGTGATTCAGGACTTTCAAAGTCAATTGTACAAGACCTGTGGGATTCGCACCCTTGTTCTTACAGCATATGAAGGTGAAGATGGTGACCTCAAGGTTGGCCTGTAAGTCTTGCAAGCATAACTAATGTCGATGGAAAGGTGATGCCTTTCATTATCTGTGATGATGGACACAGCACTTCCATTGGTGGTCCAAACTTCTTTGAGTTCTGCCCAGACTATGAGAATGCAGTCCTTTGGCAAGAATGGATTCAATTTGGAATCAAGTGCTTCTCAAGCGGTGAGCCATTCTTTTAATAAGATATATTGTATTCTCATCATACTTCCAGATACTGTTGAGAGTCTTCCAAAGAAGGATTGCTCCAAGACTGTCATAACTCACATTCCAATCACCTTGGACGTAAATGGAAGTCCTGACCTCCCAGAGATAACTATGCATCATGGGTATAAAACTAAGATCATTCAGTCCATGCAGAGGGAGTATTGCACTGCTCATATCCGTGAGCGCCTGCTTCGTCGAACCGCACGCTCTTTGCATTACTTAATGAATCTGATTTAGGCTTCAGTACTGGAATGAAGAAACAGGTCATCCCATGGGGAGCTCTGGTGAAAGATCCATATTCCTGGATAAGTGAAGAATGTGTTCCACCTGGGTTTGAGTGGAAGGACCCATCTAAAATCCAGATAGGGGAGATATTCAGGCTCCTTGATCACTGGAGGGACCGCCAGGATCAGTTCCTTGATCCCCTTATCTGGATGCCATCATGTCCACTTTTGCTAGATGCCCTGAGGCCTTCTAAGCGCACACGCAATGTCGGGTGAAGCGCCACTCAGCAACCTCAAGTATCTGATGAAGAAACCTTTCAACTTCCTTTATCTGAGGAATGTGAAGAGGGCAAAGATGACCCTTCTGAGATTGAGTCAAAGCATGGGTCAGACAATGCCTCATCTCAGGAGGATGAATTGGAGCAATCAGATGAACAGTCTCAATCTGTCCATATATCTGACCGATACAGGAGGTCTGGTATGAATCATATGTATATCAAGGTGCTACATCTAGCTCATATAGCTTATTTAGTAAGTCCTGAGCATGATGAAAGAACTCCAACTCCAGAGGACTATGATCTGAACACCCATGAATCAGGCATATCACGTTGGTTTCCATTCCCATCATTGATAGATCACTGATACATCCCCAAAGTACATTCAGATATTGCTGAATCATCAAGGCGTCCACATGTGCAATGGAATAGAAACAAAGACATTGAGGAATATCATCTGGGGAAAGGGAAGAGGTCCACAAGGCCTTCAGACAAGGCTTGGTGATTAGTGTACATATTGATGTTTAGATTTGAATCTGAACCATGAAGGTAGTGCAACTGACTTCACTCTGTATGTTGAGCACCATGTACCTGTTCATACATGACTGAAAGGCCCTGACAAAACATCCATCTAACACCTGGCAATATGTCTTGGTAAATAAATATGGCCCTTTGCATAATTGGATATCATAGAAGTGTATTGAGATGTGTACATAGCCAACATCACAAGCAGACCTATGTATCATGATGTATTGTATGTCCTCAGTGCATGCAGACTTGTGCCTACCCTCGATGCATATCAATACCTCCCAGGCATACAGCAAAACCCCTGTACTTTGATATCATCATTTCAAGTCAATGATGAATTTGGAGTGGGCCGCATCTCCACCCAATTTCGGTGTATGCATGTATTCAATATGTGTATCATTGTTTCAATGTTGGCTGACCCATACATACATTCTGAGCACTCAGCATATCACCTACTATCATATATTATTGTCACCTATCAAAGAACAACAGTGGTTGACCCATCATTTCAGCCAATATTAGCTGGAAAGTATTAATGTAAGATATCACTATCTCATGGCTGTCCTAGTCCCATCAACAGTCATTTCAACTCATTCCAATCAATCAACTTTACATCCACAACCATCACATATCTTGCACATCTTCACTTCATGTCATGTACTTTATGTAGCATCATTGGCATATGAACTGTGGTAGAAGTGTGGCTGGGTTCAAGCCAAGTATCCAACAGAGATATGCACGTATTATTAATAGTCATAGTACTATGCTGTTATCTATATGACTGAAAGCAATGACCAAATATCATCCTCCATCTTGATGTACATCCTGAACACTCTATATATCATGCAAACTCTTATATCATTGCTTCCAATCGCCTGAGCGTAGCGGGCGGCCCGACATTTCAGTCGCAGTTGGTATTTGCATTTCCTTGATACATATTTAGTTACAGTATTGGTAGGCCTATATAGATATCTCAGATGCCTTACATATCACAGATACTCATATATTATTCATCATAATGAAAGGAGTGTGGTGGGTGGCCCGCTGTTTTAGCCAATATTGGCTGGGGTATCGCATGTCAGGGAATGTATAGAGATGTATTCATGGTCCTCATTGTATTGAGGGTGGACCAATCAAATCCATGTCTTGGTGCATAAGCATGCTCCATCTTATTTTATACATCTCAGCTATGGATTGAGATCCATAGATAGCTATCATTGCAAGGAGGGCAGGTCACTCGAAAGCATGGCTCGGTACATAAGCATAGTCCATCTCCATCTGTAGTAGTGAGCAATGGATTGATATGTATACCTTGCTATACCAGTAACTAGGGAATTCAACCTGAATGTATGTCTTAGCACATATGCACAAGGATTAAGTTCTGTGCAACAATATCATAGGAAGGAGGTCATACTACCCAAATGTATTGCTTGTTACATTAGCATATCTGAACAATGCATTGAGCTGAATAGATAGCTATCTTTCAGGCAGGGTGGACTGCTCAAAATTAAGTATTGTTATATCAGCATAGTCCATCTTATTCATATCTGCAGTCAGTGAATGGATATGTATACCTTGCTATGATAGGAAGTAGGCCAGTCCACCAGGAAGTATGTCTTGGCACATGTGAACAATTCATTGAGATTCAGACATGACATCACTATCATAGTAAGAGGGTCGGACCACTCAACTATATGCATTGATGCATTGAGATGTGTACATGACTATCACAACAAGTGGGACAGATTCCCAGAAAGTATGTCTTGCTATAATGACCATAGTCCATCTCATTCTGTATGTCTGGGACATGAATTGCAATGTAAACCTTGTTGCTGTCATAGCAAGTAGGGTGTTCCACCCATAGTCATGTCTTGGCACATATGCACAATGGATTGATATCCATTCATGGCTGTCATGGCAAGCAGGTCAGCTCAACCAATTGTATGCCTTTGTATATTAACACACATGAACAATGCATTGAGATTACAAAACTATCATAGCTAGAAGGGCGCTCCACCTGACTGTATGTCTTTCACACATTTTCATAGTCCATCTAACTCTATTATGTTTGCAAAGGGTTGAGATGTATATGTCATAACAAGAAGGGTATTTGACCTGAAAGTATGTCCTTGTGCATTCATATAATGTTTTGAGATCCATACATTGCTATCAGAGCAAGCATGTCGGACCGCCCAACAGTATGGCTTGGTATATTGGCATAACGATGCACTACTTTGAAATGTATAAATAGCTATCATACCAAGAGGGACAGAACACCCTATAGTATGTCTTATTTGCATAGCTTATCTCATTTCTTACAGCTTGAGTACTAGGTTGAGATACATTCATTGTTATCATAGCAAGTAGGTTAGACTCCAACTGCCCAA
The DNA here is from genome assembly GCA_015025155.1 of Lactarius quietus. NCBI lineage: Eukaryota > Fungi > Basidiomycota > Agaricomycetes > Russulales > Russulaceae > Lactarius > Lactarius quietus. The sequence continues at coordinate 36,824 of WITN01000692.1, read as the reverse complement.
CAGCACGCCTTGGTTCATCAGCATAGCCCACCTCAGGCATGCATATCTGAGCCATGTCTTGGTATATTGGCAAAGTCTATTTCACACTTCCATATCTGAGCCATGACTTCATTCCAAACAGGTAAGTCCACTCTAAGACATTCCTAGATATACATGTATAGTCCATCTCACATATGGACATCTGAGCATTTGATTCAGCTCTGTACATAGTTATCCATTTAACTTCTATCTCACACAGTCTTTTTTCCTTACAATGATACATTCATCGCATACCATTTATGATAACATGTCTTGTGTATGTCATCAGTCTCATTACTTGATCATGTGAACCATACATACCTCCCAAACACTTACCAGAATGCATGTACTTTGATATGATCATTCCAGTCACATATGGATGTCAGGTGGCCTGCCTATACATACAGGACACTTGGTATATCATCCAAACTCTTAAATCAATGTTTCTAACTAAGTGACGATGGCGGGCGGCCCACTGTTCCAGTCAACATCAGCTGAAGTATCACATCCATTCATATATGGGCGTCAGGTGGCCCACCTGCACATCTTGCACATCACCCCTACTCTTATAACATTGTTTTGCATTGAATAAAGCTGGCGGACTGCCCGCCTTTTCAGCTGACGTCGGCTGGAGTATCAAACATGAAGAATCTTGCACGTCGGCCGACGTTGGCTGGAGTATCAATTATTTAAGACTCTGGGTGTTACGGTATGATCTTGAACTGGTCTTGTGATCTTGAGTGACGTGTTGTCTAATGTACGATTACTATGCATGACTGATGGTGACGAGTCGCCCACCGGTCATATGACTCAGCGATGAATAATCCTGAGTCATCACTTACAGATTCCTAGGATCGTTGTAGTAGGTTTTAGTAAGGATGTGTCAGCATGTATGATTATGTAAGCAAAAGCGGTCGTGTAGTAGTTTGGTACTTATAGGGCTGCAGAATGGTTTGTATTCTGCAGCTTGAGTTTCTTGTTATCTTTGCTTCGTGTTGTATCCAAGGTTCCTTTCCTCTGTTCTACGCTTTGGGCATACGGCCCTTGTCTGCACCACTTCGACACACAACTTCGGCCTTCGTGCCTGACTACTTCGAGCTCCGCCTTTGTGCGTTGAGATAAGATCCATACGGGATCACAAGACTCCACCTTTGCGTGTTGAGACGTTACTCAGCCTCTGTGCTTGAGTCCAAGATTTGCTAAGTCACCGCGTTCACCTCACGTGCCTACGTCAGGCTCACGTGCAGCTCGCACGTTACATTAAACTCAAGCTCTACTCATTCGAACGCCGTGGCGCCGATCACTACGAAAGACGGCTGGGACTTCCAGCCTTACCAAATCACATCCAGAGAACGGGACGCTCCCACTCAATACATCATTGGAAGAATCAGGTGGAGGCACGTACCAGACACTAGGAGAGATGACGTATACAACACAGGATATTACGCAGAGGCAGCGACCTCCCAAAGGTATCATCCCATCGTATTCAACCGAGAACACTGTTGCTGGGTCGAACTTAGGTGGAGCAACACCAACCATTATTTCGAAGCAACTCGACCAGCTGCCGACGATTTGAACATCAACATTCTGCTAACAGACGCACGACCCATCAACCAACAAGGGCCGATTGACGGTCAAGAAGATCAAGCGCTAGAATCAGCACCACCTATAACCGAGCTCCAATTACGATCACAAACCCCAGCAACCACTAGTGATACCAGTGAACGTCAACCAACGGTATCAGAAGCGTCAGTAGAACCAGAAGAGATAGCAGCGCACTCACCAGAAGTAGACGCACTCGCCACGCGAACAGCTGAGTTGCATCTACCAGAACCTATCAGAGGAATACCCTTTGTCATGGCCACTCAGACAGAAGTATCACCACCTCGTCTCGTCATAAACGAACACACTGGGCACGTACAACCTCTAGCCCAAGAAGACATAGCCGCAGCACGACGTGCCATGGGACCAGACATTCCAGATGCACCAAGTCACCAAGGAGAACCAGACATGTTTTACGAATTCAGAACTAACCGTGCCATGATACCTTCACCAGACAACCGACCATTCCCACCACAAAGAGGAGGACCACCTCCTAATGGACCACCCAACAGTGGACAACCACAAGGAGGAGGAGGACCACCCAATGGTGGACAACCGCAAGGAGGAGGAGGACCCCCAGGAGGAGGAGGTAAGGGACCACACTACGCAGCAATTAATGCCCCTCAAGGAGGAGGCAACGACAAGTTCATCGGCAACCCACCTCCAACATTTACTGGATCTAGGGTTCAAGCCGAAACCTTCATACTTCAATGGGAAGTATATGCTGGCGTCAACGCCAACCACTCAGCTATGTGGAACAAATATCAAAAAGCTATGTTGTTCCTCACCTACATTCAGGGAAACGCGGTTAACCAGTGGGTCATGTCCGCCAGCTGATGGCTCGTCAATGAGGTTGCCACTGGGACCAACCAATTTGATGATCGGCTATGGGAGAATCTCCTCCATGCCTTCAGAAGACAATTCGGCGACGTACTCAGTAAAGAACGCGCCCAAGCCCAGCTCGACGCTGGCATCCACATGAAAGATGGGAAGGTGGACGATTACATCGCCCTTTTTGAGCAACTCGTTCGACATGCTGGCTACAATATTAACAGCAAGCAGACCCTCAAGTACTTCACCAAAGGACTCCCCAGAGCCCTTTACGAAACAATGTACCAGCACGACGACCCGCAAAACTACGAAGACTGGAGGGCGTCGGCACTAAAGCGACAACAGAAGTGGATTCATATGCAGACCGTCCGAGGCAACTTAGATGCCTTCAAACCAGGACGCGCGCAAGGAGGTGCATTAGCTAAGTTACTAGCCCCTCTCAGAGACGACGACAGGATGGACACCTCTGCAGATCGAGTACGAGGTCGACTCGCAGGAGCAGAAGATGTTATCGCCAATCATGGGCGAAACACCGACCCACCACGACCGCCATATCCACCACGCGGGGGATTCCTTCAAAGGCAACAGGAATTCCGACGCGACAACAGCCAGATACAGTGCTACAACTGTCAGAAGATGGGACACTTTAGCCGCGATTGCAGGCAGCCACGGCGCCAGCGTGGATCCCAGACACGAGCCACAGAAACCGCGCCCACCAAAGAAGAAAAGGCAGCGGAATGGCTACGAGGGTAGCCAGCGAAGGAGACGATGTGAAAGATTTGGTCCTGCAACAGTTGATGGGGCAGGATTTTGCAAACGCCTGAACCCAACGGCCTGGGTGAGGGCAATTCGTTGTAACTCTGTGTATATTATGCGCTATCGATCTATGCGAGTTCCAGTTTTGATTCGTGCAAGTTATAACATGGCCGACATAAAAGCATTGGTGGACTCAGGAGCCACCGACAATTTCATCCACCCTAACTTTGTCAAAAGAATGGGGCTAGGACAGCGGGCACTAGATAAGCCCAAAAACATTTTTAATATCGACGATACCACTAATAAAGCGGGTCAGAGAACACACTATCTAACCCTACAAGTGGAAACCGGAGGCACCAAGCGGGAGATGCGCTTCCTCATCACAGACATTGGCAAAGAGGATGTGTTACTGGGATATCCATGGTTAGCCACCTATGAACCGCGGTTCAGCTGGCACCATGCCACTATAGATGAGAAGCAACTCCCTATAGTATTACGATCGGTTAACCCCAGCGATAGGAGATCAGTATTGGCACAACTCCTCACAGAGGAAACAAAAGACGTGCGCATAGCCAGGATGTTCACCACGGAAACCAAAGAACAAATAGTGGGCGAACTAGACGAACAAGTATGTGGATGAAGATCAGCAGTCGAACTAGCAGTCGACGCACAGCAATACACAAAAAAGGTGGAAGTACCAAAAGAATACCAACGCTTCGCAAAGGTATTTAGTGAAGAAGAATCAAAACGATTCCCACCAAGACGAAGCTGCGACCATGCCATCGACTTTAAACCAGGCGCTCCTGACGTCATCAACTGCAAAATTTATCCTATGACTCGGGTAGAAGACGCCGCACTCGACGATTTCATCGACGAACAAGTAGAAAAGGGATACATTCGTCCCTCAAAATCCCCGTACGCATCATCATTTTTCTTCATCAAAAAGAAGGACGGAAAACTACGCCCCATCCAGGATTATCGTAAAATCAATGATTGGACGATACGGAACCAGTACCCACTCCCCCTCATCGATGATCTCATCAGGGATCTTGGGGGAGCACAAATATTCACCAAACTGGACGTCAGACAAGGGTATAACAATGTTCGCATCAAGGAAGGGGATGAACACAAGGCGGTGTTTAAGACACGAAGAGGACTCTTCGAACCCACAGTTATGTATTTCGGGCTATGTAACTCACCAGCCACGTTTCAGAGCTTCATGAATCAAATTTATCAACCAATCATCGCCAAACATGAAGCTTATGGGACGACAATTCGGGTTTATATGGACGATATCGCCATCGCAACCGCACGGCAAGAGGACTCCGTGTCAAAACACCAACAAGCTGTCAACGATGTCCTCAAAGTTGCCCAGGACAACGATCTATACTTCAAACCAGAAAAATGTGTCTTCAATGCCCCCCGAATCGATTACCTGGGGGTAATCCTTGAAGGGGGGGTGACGCGTATGGACCCCATCAAAATTTTGGGTGTCAAGGAATGGGCTTCGCCCACCACAGTTAAGGACGTCAGATCTTTTCTCGGCTTCTGTAACTTTTACCGGCAATTCATCAAGGGATTTGCCTCAATCGCAAAACCACTCAACGAACTCACGCACAAAAATGAACCATGGACATGGGGCGCACGACAAGAAGAGGCATTCCTAATGCTCAAACAACGTGTGACCACGGAACCTATACTAGCGCATCCCGACCAAGACCAACAGTTTGACCTCGAAGTAGACGCATCAGGCTTCGCAGTTGGCGCTGTCCTGCTGCAGAAGAAACAAGATGGGAAACGCCATCCCGTAGGCTATTACTCGGCCACCCTCAACGCAGCAGAACAGAATTACGACATCTACAACCTCGAACTGCTGGTGATCGTCAAAGCGCTACGTAACTGGAGACACCTGTTGGCAGGATCCCCTCATAAAGTACGCATTTTCTCCGATCACATGAACCTCCAATACTGGCGAGACCCCCAGAAGATCAGCAGGAGAATAGCCTGTGAAGTACTAGAGTTGGCCAAGTATAACTTCGAAATCCATCATGTCAAAGGAACCGCCAATGGACAAGCTGACACTCTCTCGCGCCGACCAGATTACGACCAAGGAGAAAAGGACAATGAGGATGTCACCGTTCTCCCAGAAAAATTGTTCATACGAGCTACCACGACGCCGAAACCAACACAGCACGAAGATACCATACGCAAGTGGGTAGACCCCCACAAACTAACCAAGGTCAACGACCTATGGTGGTACCGCGGAAGACGACTAGTAGTCGCAGGAGCGGACGCAGACATTAGAGAAGTCATATCTTCTCACCATGATCCACCAATTCACGGACATCCAGGGATCATGCGTACCACACAGCTGGTGGAGCGCCACTATTGGTGGCCGTCACTACGATGCGATGTCACAGAATACGTAAAAGGATGCGCAGAGTGCCAAAGGTGCAAGGTTAACATGCACAATACTAAAGCGCCATTGCAACCAATTTTCCCAAAGCTTGAAGCTACGCTGTTCGAAGTAATAGCACTGGACTTCATCACTAAACTCCCAGTGTCACAGGGTTTCGACTCAATTCTTACTGTTACCGATCACGACTGTTCAAAAGCCTCGATATTCATACCATGCAAAGAAGAGATATCAGGTGAAGAAACGGCGGCCCTGTATGCTGAACACGTAGTCAGATGCTTCGGCTTGCCATCAAAAATCATCAGCGACCGAGACCCGCGGTTCGCATCCAAATTCACAAGGGAATTATGCCGTGTACTAGGAATACAACAGAATATTTCTACCGCCTACCATCCTCGAACGGATGGGCAGTCCGAACGTACTAACCAATGGCTAGAACAATACCTCAGATTCTGGGTCAATGAGCGGCAGGATGACTGGGCATCGCGCCTAGCTATTGCCGAATTCGCACACAACAATTGGACTAACGAGTCTACTCGCGAGTCACCATTTCACCTTCTGATGGGATACCACCCTCGCACTAATTGGACAGATACGCCGTCCCCTATTCCACAAGTCATGAGGCGGTCGGAACAATTGAAGGAATCAAGGAACAAAGCACAAGAACTGATGAGACGAGCACAAGAGTCATGGGTCAGACACCGTGACACACCCAAATACCAAGTTGGGAATCAAGTGTGGCTGGAAGGACACCACCTACGTACCCACCAACCAACCACGAAACTTGTGCCCAGGAGGCATGGACCCTTCCAGATCACCCAGGTGATGTCCCCTGTCAACTATCGCCTGAAACTTCCCACACAGTGGAGCATCCATGACATGTTCCACACAGACCTCCTGATGCCTTATAAAGAAACGCTGATTCACGGCGCAAACTATCAGCGCCCACCACCAGATTTGGTAGAAGGCGTGGAAGAATATGAGGTCGAAAAGGTATTAGACTCCAGAAGACATGGACGAGGGCACAAACTCCAGTACCTGATCAAATGGAAGGGCTACCCAGACTCTGACAACCAATGGGTCAACTGGGACGATGCTCATGCAGAAGAGGCAATTCGGGAGTTCAAACATTCGAACCCCGCCCAAGAGACTCACATAAAGGCAAGTCAAGTTTGCGAAGGAAAGTCAGCACTGCTACCACTCCCTTCCATGACTACCAACAGTTCCTCTTTCCCTTCACAATATGTCGTCGACTTCGACTCCCTTACACCCATCACAACCTACGACCACAACAACAACGTCGACGACCCACTCTGCTTGGCACTGGAGCACATTAGGGTGGCAGCCAAATGAGCGGTGGCGACCCGGGACATTGTCGACGCGGCCCACGACCTTGCGGAAGCATGCGGCAATTTCCCCTATCCAGCGGGAGGCAGACTCAAAGAAGACAGCGACGGCGGACAAGCAGCTGTGGAAGAAGGTCGTCATCACCTGGAGGGCGGATCAGATGTGGGTGGCCAGATCAAGAGAGATGGAGAGGAGGATGAAGCAAGGAGACTTCACCTGGGCAGTCCATATCCCACCGCCGTCATTGACATTACCGCTGACTCAGACTCGGACTCGGGCGACGAGTCTTCCTATCATAACGCAACCGTGGTATGCACCCGCTGTAACCACGCCCCCAACTACTGCCACTGCGCCCCCTGGCGAGTGCCGCCTCCACACGCAGTGGACTACACTATCATCCCAGCCGCCAAAGAAGCGGACAACGAAGAAGCCCCAGTATCAAACCACCCCAAATGTCACGGTTTGACATTGCTCAGACTACTTATCATCACGTTTACGAGGTCTCGGAGTTTGGGACGCTTACTATATGGTTATGACTACGATAGTAAGCCTCAATTAGTCATGGACACTGACGCGTCGCCGGTACTTGGGTTTACTGGTGTTTCAGGTATTATTAGAACGGACAATGACTCAGTACTAGTATAGTTGTACTAGGGTTTGGATTCGAAGCTGCGCTTTAAAGCCAGCGAGTAACTGTATATAAACTGTAGTGTCAAGACCAAGGCTCTTCAGCTTGGTCTTCTTGAATCATCACCATTCTCATCTTCTTCCAATCTTTCGATTGAAGCTTACCCTTTGGGTACCCTAGTGTCCATAACCATTGACCTAGTGGCGGTACAACTTCGCTAAGTTGTCAGTGTTATCACGATTCATCCATATTCGCAAACGTCACGTCCCAGAACTGTTCAAGTCGAACAAGCGTTAGGTGATAACACTACATTAAGACCAAGCTACACCGTGGCGTCATCAGAAACTACTCGAGACCGTTGTCAGAACTGTGACGACATCTGGTTCAAACAGAGACTAGCTGACAACGTACCACAACGGTTCCGCAAAAATACAGAGTACAGGTATAGCAAGACCACAGGTACTGAAGGATACCACGCCAGAAGTCGAGAAGACAATCGCTCGGTCGCAGTTGAGTTTGTTTACAAACGATACGTTTGGGTTGAAATTCGCTGGTTTCAACCAGGAAACGAAGAAGGAGAGTGGGAATGCTTTCGACCAGCCTTGGAAGATCTAGGCTGCGACATCTATATCAACGAACTCACACAGGAAGAAGTACAAGAATTAACCACTGCAAATACAAGAGCGTCATCAACTACGCCACCTCCATCGCCAAGCATTAAAAGCAACGAGTCTCATCACAACAAGTCACCCTCTCCCTCTCTACAAGGAGAAAATTTGGCAATCGCAACAGAAGCATTACGACTAGGGGCCATGACCACGCTCACATCTCATGTTCAAGCTCAGGCTGCTTCGGGAAGTCTATCTGTTCAACCAGTTTATTCTCTCACTAACTCACCAGTGGCACCAACCATCACTGCATTTCGAGCACTCGTGGACCCTCCACAACAACAAGGACCACCAAATCCTCCGGGAGGAGGCGGTGGTGGAGGAGGCGGTGGTGGAGGAGCAGGACCACCAGGTGGAAACCCACCAGGACCGATACAAGCAGCGCAAGCACCCATACCGGCGCCACACGATAAATTTTGCGGTAACCCACCTGCAGTATTTGCAGGAGATCGTGAGAAGGCTGAAGAATTCCTGATGCAATGGAGTTTATACGATGGAATCAATTCCACCCATTCGATTATGCGCAACCCATACCAGAAAGCTATGTTGTTTCTCACCTATATTCAGGGAACTGCGGTAACCGAATGGGTAGGATCAATGGTAGCCTGGCTACGAGTACAAGTGGACATCAACGGACGTGACCCCTTCGACAATTGGTTGTGGTACAACACTCACACATCGTTTATGAGGCAATACGCCGACACCCTGAAGGAAGAAAAAGCGCAAACCAAGTTGCGTAGGGGCATCAAAATGGAAAAAGGAGATATCGATGCGTACGTGGCCAAATTTGAACAATTGGTCAGATATGCTGGCTACAACATAGATCAACCAATGGTCCTGGACTTATTTGCAAATGGGTTACCGGGAAAACTACACGAGACTATCTATCTCCACAATGGTCCTACCGACTATGAAGACTGGAAAAGGGCAGCCATCAGACGGCAAGGCCAGTACCTCCATATGAAAAATAAAATCGATCAATACAAAATACAACCTCGCCCATCACCACCAACTCAAACAAATTGGAGACAGTTCAGACGTCATCCAGATGCGATGGATACGTCAGCTGATCGAGCTAGGGCTAGAGGACGACTAGCGCATGCAGAAGAGGTCTTGGCACAGCCAAGACCATATCTCAATAATTCGCAACCACCTTTCAAACCCCGTGAGGGGTTCTTGCAAAGGAGGCAACCCCCAGATCTCAGGGAAGTAATTTGCTATAATTGTCAAAAGAAAGGACACCTCAGTCGCAATTGCTCCCAGCCACGTCAACCACGCAACCCACCAAGGCCCTTTTCCAATTCTAGAGGCAGAGAAGTGGTGGATGATCGCTCTGAGATGGGAGAAGACCTCCACATCGCTCAAATGGTAGCGGATAACCGCACTACCGAAGAAAGGAAGAATGATTGGCTGCGAACTGCGGCCAATGAAACTGAAGAGTTTAAAGCCATGGCAATGCAGGAGTTGATGGGAAATAAGGATTTTGGGGACGCCTGAACCTGACGGCCTGGGTGAGGGCTCTACGTTGTAATGCTGTATACATAACTCGCTTCCGTTCTATGCGAATTCCAGTATCGATCTGAACCAGCAGCAACAAGGCCGACATAAAAACATTAGTAGACTCAGGAGCAACGGACAATTTCATAAATCCACGATTTGTGAAACGAATGGGATTGGGTGCGGCCCCGTTGCCAAACCCAAAACAATTATTCAATATCGATGATACTCTAAACAAAAAGGGATCAGTCACTCATTTTGTCGATTTACAAATATTGACAAAAGGGATTACCAGGAAAATGAGATTCCTCCTAGCAGACATCGGAAAAGAGGATCTCCTCCTTGGATATCCATGGCTCAGCACTTTCGAACCAAAGTTCAGTTGGAAGCATGGCACTATTGATGAAAATGTATTACCAATCGTGATCAAATCATGCCATCCCAAGGTCAATGTCAATGTAGTAGCTCGTCTACTTTCTGATGTTGCAAAAGACAATATTGTCGCAAAATTAGGGGAGCATAGCTCTATCAAAGGTGCCACCACTGATCTTGCCATAGCCACAGGACCCAAGGAAGAGATCCAAATACCAAAAGAGTATGACGACTTCAAAAAGGTTTTTAGTGAAGAAGAATCCCACCGATTCCCTCCTTCACGGGAATGGGATCATGCTATTGAACTCAAAACCAACACTCCAGACCATATCAATTGTTCTATATACGAACTCTCACAATCGGAAGACAAACCATTACGTGATTTTATCACGGAGCAACTCAACAAAGGGTACATCAGACCCTCTAAATTGCAGTACGCCTCTCCGTTCTTTTTTGTCAAAAAGAAGGACGGAAAACTACGCCCAGTACAGGATTATCGGCGGATCAACGAATTCACAATCCGCAACAATTACCCGTTGCCATTGATTCAAACCCTCATTAAAGACCTTAGTGGTGCACACATATATACTAAACTTGACGTACGATGGGGATACAACAATATCCGCATCAAGGCAGGTGATGAACATAAGGCGGCGTTTAAAACGCCATATGGACTTTTCGAACCTACCGTAATGTTCTTCGGACTAACAAATTCACCCGCCACGTTCCAAACCATGATGAATCACATCTATCGGGACACGATTGCGAAACACGACGTCAAAGGAACCACCATTCGGGTTTATATGGACGACATCGGCATCGCTACTCGGACAAATATTACTGATCATATCAATGCAGTTCGGGATGTACTATCGGTGGCTGCGAAGTACGACCTATTTTTCAAGCCAGAGAAGTGCACCTTTCACTCAATGTCTCTCAATTACCTGGGGGTAATCCTTGAAAAAGGGGTAACACGTATGGACCCTGTAAAAATTGCTGGCATTAAAAATTGGCCAATGCCAACGAAAGTTAAGGACGTACGATCTTTCTTGGGTTTTTGCAATTTTTACCGTCTTTTCATCAAAGGATTTGCATCAATTGCCAAACCATTGAACAATCTCACGAAGAAAACAACGGAATGGCAATGGGGTTCAACGGAACAACACGCATTCGAAGTATTGAAGAGACGGGTCACAAGTGAACCTGTATTGGCACACCCGGTACTGAAGGATCAATTCAAATTAGAAGTAGATGCGTCGGGTTTCGCGGTGGGAGCGGTATTACTCCAAAAGAAAACTGATGGCAAAAGACATCCTATAGGCTATTACTCTGCAACCCTCAACACAGCGGAACGAAATTATGACATCTACGACCTTGAACTATTGGCAATAGTCAAGGCTCCACGGCATTGGAGGCCGCTACCAGCGGGATCACCCCATAAAATCAAAGTATTCTCGGATCACATGAACTTGCGGTATTGGAGAGAACCACAGAAGATTAGTCAACGAGTCGCAAGGGAAGTACTGGAATTATCGGAATACGATCTCGAAATTCACCATATAAAGGGGACTGCGAACGGACGAGCAGATGCATTGTCAAGACGACCCGACTACGATCACGGGGAACAAGACAATGAAAATGTTACGGTGTTACCAGATAAAATATTCATATGAACCAGCAACACACACCGTACAGGGATGCCCGTCCATTTGTTCGCAACAATTGCAGTAGAGGAAATGGGGTCAACCAGCCACAAAAACGAACAAGACGAAAAGGTTATCAAACCTTGGGTAGATCCACACAAACTAAAAAGGATCAACGGGGTATGGTACAAGGAAGGAAGGAGAGTAATCACCAAGGGAAGTGACAAATGGAAAACAATAATCGCCGCTCATCACGATACCCCAGTACACGGCCACCCAGGAATTAATAAAACGGGCAAAATAGTAGAACAATACTATTGGTGGCCGACGATACGACCAGACGTATTGGCTTATGTACGAGGTTGTGCAGAATGCCAGAGGCATAAGGTCAACAATCGCCCTATTCGGGCCGCATTACGACCTATATTTCCCAAACCGGAAGCTATGCCATTCGAAACTATCGCTCTCGACTTCATCACTAAATTGCCAATCGCACAGGGATACGATTCAATTCTTACGGTCACAGATCACGACTGTACCAAGGCATCGGTGTTCATTCCTTGTAATGAGGAAATCGATGCAGAAGAAACAGCAGCTTTATACATCAAACACGTGTTCATGCGATACGGCCTACCAAACAAAATTATTAGTGATAGAGATCCCAGGTTTGCGTCCAAATTCACGAGGGAACTATGCAAACAACTGGGGATTAGTCAAAATATCTCCACTGCATATCACCCTCCTACAGATGGACAATCAGAGCGGACAAATCAATGGCTCGAACAATATCTCCGCTTTTGGGTAAATGAACGACAAGACAATTGGAATCTTTATCTTCCAATAGCAGAATTCACGCATAACAATTGGCCCAATGAGACCACAGGGCAGTCTCCATTCTTCTTACTGATGGGACATAATCCTCGTGCTGATTGGAATTCTACGCCTAGTCCCTTGCCGCAAGTGGCGTTGCACCTCGATCAATTCAAACAAGCACGGGAACACGCTCAGAAACAGATTATCAAGGCCCAGAAGTCATGGGTATCACATAAAGATACGCCCAAATTCCAGATAGGGGACCGCGTATGGTTAGAAGGGCGTCACCTGAGGACTCACCAGCCAAGCGCCAAGCTTGCGCCCAAGAGACATGGACCCTTCCAGATCATCCAGGTGATGTCCCCAGTCAATTATCAATTGGAATTGCCTACCAAATGGAGCATCCATGACGTCTTTCACATCGATCTTCTCACCCCCTATCGCGAGACTTCCTTTCATGGACCAAATTTCCCAAGACCTCCCCCTGAATTAATCGATGGCGAAGAGGAATATGAAATCGAGAAGATTCTAGACCAACGGCAATTCGGCAGAACAAGGCGCAAACAATTCCTTATCAAATGGAAGGGGTATCCAGACTCGGAGTCGCAGTGGGTCAACGCCACTGACGTACATACCCCTGACGCCTTAGCTGAGTTCAAACGGTCTTTGAATTCATCTCCCTCACGTATAAAGATAGGCCATTCATTGGATGAAGCACATCAGTTCTTCCTTCGTCGAACAATGACCTCTTCCCCCACTGCCATCTCCACTACTTCACAAACATCTTACCATCTTCCCAATGTCATCGCACCCACTTATGCCAAAGTCGCCGCCGCATTCCGATGCATCGAACCAGGGGATGTTATCCCCGAAACCCCTGATGTATGCGGACACGACTCTGGAGGATTGGAGGAAGACCAATCGAGCGTGGAGGAGGGAGTTCCTACTCGCATCGAGAGTCTCGTTATTCCACAAATGCTTATCAAGGTTCCAAGCGTCTCCGACGTCAGTGACGTGGTCCGAGTTTGTGGCCACTGTAAGCAAACCACCCTGTCATGTCCAGGCCATCCTGACATCGCCGACTCCCACATCCACTACGACTGTGGACAACTCATCCACAACTGTACATGTAATAATGACCCCGTCCGCGTCCTGCCGCCGCCAACGCCTCGATATATCAATGTCGACCCCCCTACTAACGTCATCATGGACCCCTCAACGTCCTGGGGTATTCACATCCGCGCCACTCTCCGAGCCCAGGAAGATGGGTCCGACAAAGAAAATCAAGATCCCCACCAAGTATCGGGATCCCAAGATGAAGGGGTACCACTTGTGCCGCGGAGGGTACGACGAGGAAGAAGAGGTGGTGTGGCAGCACCAAAGGAAAGCCCTTGCTTCCCTGACTACCGCGGAGGAGGAGTTCCGGCTGAGCAACAACGCGCTCGGGACAAAGCTGACGCCCCTGACGGATTTGAACTAAATATTCCCCCCAGATACATCGCCTTCAAAATGACCATCAACGGTCATATTACGGTTGCCAAGTACGTCCACGTGATGCCCGGCAACAACCCCATTGTGTACGGATGTATGGAGAGGGGAGGAGAGATTCAACAAGGTGAAGTCCACGCCGCTCCTGATTTCGATGCCATGGATAACAACCGCCATTACAAGCACAACCAGTTGCGCTACTTGCGCCAAGATTATGGTGATCGCCATGGGGTCGACTTGGCCATGGCGCAGATCCCAGATCGGTCATTGTGGGCGGAGGTCCTCCGATACCGTGCTGTCACAAGCCGGTACTCCGAACTCGGTGAGTGGATTACCGCTTTAGAAAATGAACAGTACGTCGTCGGCAATGAGGTCAGGAAGTGCACCCGTCGTCTGGAAGAGGCGAATGGGTTGCAATGGATCATGGATCAGGAGGTTAGCATTAGCCAAGGTACGACTATTATCCCTTGGGTTTTCGAATGTGGACGTTCTACCTGAAAAAGGGGTAATGTCACGGTTTGACATCGCTTGGACTACTTATCATCACGTTTACGAGGTCTCGGAGTTTGGGACGCTTACTATATGGTTATGACTACGATAGTAAGCCTCAATTAGTCATGGACACTGACGCGTCGCTGGTACTTGGGTTTACCGGTGTTTCAGGTATTATTAGAACGGACAATGACTCAGTACTAGTATAGTTGTACTAGGGTTTGGATTCGAAGCTGCGCTTTAAAGCCAGTGAGTAACTGTATATAAACTGTAGTGTCAAGACCAAGGCTCTTCAGCTTGGTCTTCTTGAATCATCACCATTCTCGTCTTCTTCCAATCTTTCGATTGAAGCTTACCCTTTGGGTACCCTAGTGTCCATAACCATTGACCTAGTGGCGGTACAACTTCGCTAAGTTGTCAGTGTTATCACGATTCATCCATATTCGCAAACGTCACGTCGCAGAACTGTTCAAGTCGAACAAGCGTTAGGTGATAACGCTACACCAAAGCCTCGTACGCGGCGGCGGTGGTATATGGAAGAGCCGCACAAGAAGCCAACCCTGGAGGAGGAGTACCGAGCTATAGGGCAAGGCGCGACCCTTCCCCGCTCACGACGCGACACCCTAAACGTCCCCTATCGCCCACTCCCAACGGATTCATCCTTAACCGCGGTCTGAACTGGGTACCCCTAGCGCTGCAAAGCGAGGGGAGGAAGACGCCCACCAAGTATGTTCGCATCTGCATGACGGATAACCCAGAGGTCTTTGGGACTATGGGCCGAGGAGAGCCGATATATAGGGGGGAGATACACGCCGAGGCGTGCTTTGACATGGGGCCCGCAGCTGAGTATACCCTTGAGGACCTGAAGCATTTCCGCGCTGACAAGCGGTCGGTAGATGAGGCGATAGCCTGCCTTGGAGACATATCACTCCAGGCTGAGGTACGCCGCTACCACGCCTCGCGCAAGGTCATCGAAGAGCTCGAGACAGCCATCAAACGCCTCGAGGATGACATCTATGTCCATATTGAGAGAGCGCACCACTCGGCCGTGAGACTTGGGTGGGCTCATGCCCTGAAGCGGGTGCGTGATGAACAGCAGACGGATGTTGGACTTACACAAGTCCCTGGTTGGGTTGTGGAACGAGGGTGTTCACCCTGAAAAGGGGGTGATGTTACAGTATGATCTCGAACTGGTCTTGTGATCTCGAGTGATGTGTTGTCTAATGTACGATTACTATGCATGACTGATGGTGACGAGTCGCCCACCGGTCATATGACTCAGCGATGAATAATCCTGAGTCATCACTTACAGATTCCTAGGATCGTTGTAGTAGGTTTTAGTAAGGATGTGTCAGCATGTATGATTATGTAAGCAAAAGCGGTCGTGTAGTAGTTTGGTACTTATAGGGCTGCAGAATGGTTTGTATTCTGCAGCTTGAGTTTCTTGTTATCTTTGCTTCGTGTTGTATCCAAGGTTCCTTTCCTCTGTTCTACGCTTTGGGCATACGGCCCTTGTCTGCACCACTTCGACACACAACTTCGGCCTTCGTGCCTGACTACTTCGAGCTCCGCCTTTGTGCGTTGAGATAAGATCCATACGGGATCACAAGACTCCACCTTTGCGTGTTGAGACGTTACTCAGCCTCTGTGCTTGAGTCCAAGATTTGCTAAGTCACCGCGTTCACCTCACGTGCCTACGTCAGGCTCACGTGCAGCTCGCACGTTACACTGGGCATCGGTTGGAGTATCAATTATGTAAGCCATGGCTATCCCATGGCTGGCTGCTCGTCATAATATATATATTCTCTAGCTCTTGAGTTTCAAATGTAATAACTCTTGTGCAGATAGCAACTGACGTCTTAGAAGTTAGCACAAAAGCTATAAGAGAAACAGTTACTTCAGAGGGTGAAGGAACTCTATATTACATAGTAACACACCTATAAGAGAAACAGTTCTATACTAGAGTTAGAGAGGTGTGAAAGAGTAAAGGTAAAGTGAGGACTTACACTTCAGAGGGTGAAGGAACTCTGAAGTGTAAGAGCGTAAACAGAGACCCTTATATACTACTCAGGGTGGTCCGTGCACCCCAATACAGCACATGCGTGTATCTGTAATTGTAACCCAAGTACAACTATTGGTTGGAAACCAAATAGAACACCGTACTGCCATGTCAGCTGATCTAAATACAGCTACTACCAGTATCTTGATAATAAAGAACAAAGGAACTACTATACATGGAACAAAGACAATAAAGATATCTTAAAATAGTCCATTCCCATAAGGGGATCAAGATAGATACTGCTAGTGACAGGATGACTCAATCATCCTTACAACACAGGAATCCGGATAACTGGTCCGTGTCAACAATAATAACTCTCTGGCTCAGCGAGAAATTGAACGCATTCAGGCAGGGCAACGCAGTGTGACACAGGTCCCCTTCCGGGGCCGTCTCCTCGATGGGGATTTCGATTTTGGGTCCGTGCTCTGGCTTTACCGCTGTCCATTTTCCGAACTTTTGATTTTGTAGCTCTTGGGCAGAGATTCTGTGCGCACTTTGCACATGAGGCCGGTGGATCTGGCGATATCGAAGGGTGAGCCAAGGATCTGGGCATCTTCTAAGAAATTGTCTTCTCTGGCCCTGACAGTTCCGTAGATCTGGTCGATGAGTTTAGAAGTACGAGAGCATGACGGCGATGGTACCCACTCGAGTGGAAGCGGAATGGATAATAAAGGGAAGACGGAGGTGACGAGCAAGTAGATCAGGTGGCATTCATGAGCTGGGTGCAAAGGCGCGGAAAATAGCGAGTTGTCATTGAATGGATTAAGGCGAGCGTCGGGTATACCGGGACTAGTAGGAGGATCGAAGTGCTGAACGAGCCTGAGTCAAACGTGAAGGCAAGGACACGGGAGTTAGAACAAAACTTGGAGACTCACAGGGCTTGCGTCAACTTGGGTTGATTTGACTTAGAGCCTGGGTGTGGGTGTTAGCCAAATGAGAGAATAGCAAAAAGATGGTGAGCATAGCGATAGGGTGTGTATGTATTCGGGCCGATATTGACACAGACAAGTTAAGGAAGAGGACTCGGGCGATAGAGATGGAGGTAAAGATGAGGCAACCCAAAATGGGGTCGAAAGAAGGCCAATGGGAAAGAATTCAAAGAAAGGAAATTACAGTGGTAGTGTTGCTTGGTCTACGGTGATGCGAGGAATGAGCGTAACATAGCGTAAAATAGAGTGTGGCTGTACCCGGGAAACGTCACTGTCGGTGAGATACTCCATGGATATGCAGGACAGGTGATCAGGCTCCCGTCTTACGACTCTCGTCAGCTCGCTGTGTCCCGCCCACGCGTCGCAACCTCCTTGGTGACCTCATCCCCGATCGAGAAGAGCTTTGTGCTTCAGTCCAATCTGTATGCTATCTCTTATTCCTTTTGTTTCTAGCATTAGCAATGCTCTCTGATTGGGTCTCGCGCCAGCCATTCCTCCCAGCATTGCACCGTGACAGAACCTGAACACAGAAAGCCAAGTAGTGCCTGACAAAGACTTGGCTCACTCCGAGGTCGTGCCGGTGGTAAAGAAGGCACACAACTTAAACTTAAAAGCGAATGAGAGAGGAAGGAGGGGCCATGTATGCCATCAGATGGCGAATACACGAAGAGATCAAGAAGTTGGTGAGGACAAGGGAACGTCTAATCACCCGATGGCAGGGTGGCTTCTGGACTCTTTCATGAGTGCCTCTCCGTCCACTACAATGTATGCGGAACATTTCATTTTCAGCTTCGTTTTCGATAAGTACTGAGGGAGGACTACTTCCTCTCACTCAAGATGGGTTCATGGTTCTGATGTCTGTCCCTATTATCGTCCTGTGTGCACTGATATATACCCCTCAGGCTCGTGCCGCGTTGTCACTACCGTAGTGGCAGTTCCCAGGGCTATACTTATATTTCTGTTGTAACAGACGCCCAAAGGTGTCACGCTGTGTGCTCTCGTACGTGTTGTCGCCGCTTTTTTTTTAGGCACACACCTTCTCTGACCCTAACAGTTCCATTGATCTGACCGATGAATATAGAAGAACTGGGGCATGACGGCGCAGTACCGTGGGACCATGGGACCCGATGTACACATGTTGATCATATCGGGGGTACTGCGTGTGCACTCTTTCTTTCGTTCATTTTCGATTCGTTTTCGAAAGATCGAGAATCGCATATTCAAGTTCCAGACCCGATGCTGAATCACTACGTTCGACTAGTATGCTAACATCCTTTAGGAAGGCAGGGAGCGCTGACCGAACGCTCTTGACGAACATGGAAATTGGGAGAGGGGTTAATTTGCTACAGCATCATCTGCCTGCAGCAAGTCTAGCAGCGAAGCACCGGTAAGCACTGATTCACCGGTCTACACGCGATGTGTCGATCTGCGGAAGCATCACGATGATTCGAGGCTCAATCAGTCAGGTTGTTGGCAAAAACGACAGGTCACAGATAATGGGAGACTGTGATCAAAGGGGACTTGACCGTGACGATAGTGGTGACTAGTGCTTACAATACAGTGACTAACACGAGGTTGACATGTGTTAGGCGTGCACAGCAGTGATGAACGCTTACGATGCGGCACACAGCTCCTTCATTCGTTAACCTTCACATTCTGCATTCTTACTACACAGTGGCCGCTGCCTCTGGTCGAGCTCCTACTCATCAGGTTGGCTTCGTCTTATGTTGCAGTTGCCTCACTGTTGCCGTATCATATATCATATGTCATACATATATCGTCCGGACTCGGGTGGGACAGACGCCCACATTAGTGTGAGAATAACTTATGGTAAGGCTGTGTTTCAGTCACGCCATTGTGCGTCGACTCAGACTGCTTCTACATATGATACGGCACCCGAGTGGTGGCCATTGACATATCGAAACGTTGAAAACGGACTCATTTGTAACTCCCATCCTTTTTTCGTCCCCCAATTGCTCAACTCGAACCCACTTTACATTCCGATTCTCGAATATTGAACACTTCAAGCTTCAGGCCTTCAGGCATGGCCAATGTACTAGGTGAGTCACGATATCGACTTGGCTCACCCGGGCTTGTCCCGAACTTCCTGCTCCTCAACGCCGCCGCATTGTTAACAGGATCTATCGACGAAATCGATTCCGACATCACACAATATCAAGATATTCTCTCCATACTATCCCGATCTGATCCTTGTCGCTTTCTTTTTCTTCTCGAACTGGCCAAAAGACGAGAAGAGCGATTCCTGCTATCAAATCAAAGGGAGGATCTCGACAAATCGATATGTCATTTCACCGAGTCAATACTCCTCCTCCCTCTTTGGTTGCTTGAACCATGTCCAATTTTCCTTGGGTTCTTCTTTTTCCTCGCATCCGCACTTCTCATGCGCTCGAAGGTGTACAAACAGCCCGATGATGCCGTTTACGCTGCCAAATACCTCTTTCATCTTCGAGTCAACCCAGTGAAATCCCCGGTATCCCACGCGATGAGATCGCAAGACTGCTCGTGATTGCATTGGAAATGAATTTGGAAACCGTAAATGTGATGCAGAGCATTCGGGAGATCGCGTTCTTTTCGGTGAACTCTTCAAATTGAGGACGCCCGACATTGACGCCACTCGCCTCATCTACGTCATTACCAGCATAGTGGGGCACAACATTTATCCAGGTGTTCCAGATCAACCCCTAGATGAACTCATAGAGTGCCTGCGAGTGGCGAAGAAGCACAAACCGGATATACTCCAGGCCCACGGTCACTTCGCCTTTGCGATATCTCTGGCGTCTCGCTATTTTATGACTTATGTGGATGACGACTACGAGGAGGCTATGTCTATGCTGGATGAAATTATTGACTCTAGTTCCCCCGGAGACGGTCAGGATGAAGCCAAACTGGTAGCTGAAGCTCTTGAGATCACATCAATGCTAGCGGTTTTTCGATCTACGGTGTACCAGGATCCGGAATATTTGGAGGAGGCAATGTATCGCTCTCGCACGCTTCGCAACTCAACCTTCTTAATGAACACTCTTCTCGTTCGTTCGACCCGGAATTGACCGCAGAGTGGCGTTTCAGTTACTTCGGTTCGATTGGAGGCTTCAAAGAATCGTCCGACAGCTTCAATTCACTTCGGCGAGCTGAGGTGACGTCGATGGCCAGGGGGGACGGGAATACTTGGGGATGCACGACGAGATGAACATCCTTCTCCTTTGGATCCGCAATAACGACAACACAATGAAGATCGACAAAGCACTCGAAAAGGGAAGGGCTCTACTCGCTTCATATTCTCCCACGGACTCGGCTAC
This sequence comes from Lactarius quietus, assembly GCA_015025155.1. Lineage (NCBI taxonomy): Eukaryota > Fungi > Basidiomycota > Agaricomycetes > Russulales > Russulaceae > Lactarius > Lactarius quietus. Next base: position 15,948 of record WITN01000692.1, on the reverse strand, counting down.
GTCCGTGCTTCAGTCAACTCTCTCCCATTTATTCGGCAAAATCCTCTTTGAAGCATTCCAATGCGCAAAGAAGATCGAATACATTAACGAATCGATTATCATTTCCGTCAAGCTGTTGCGTGCCCCTTGTTACTGCCCATGCGCCACGTCGCATTGCCTCAACTTTCCCGGGGTTTATTCGTCCGCTCTCAGTCCTTTCCAGGTTACCGCGCACAGGACCTCGATGAAGCGCTGGAATTATTCTCCCAGTATGTCAGCGACGCACATGCGAGCTTGCCCGAACGTTACCGGTTCGAATGCGTATGGGCATATGCTGCCCGATATACCCGACACCCCTCCCTCCCCACAGCGTACAAGAACGCGCTGTCATTGATCCAAGACGTCCTGCATTTTTCACCGACTTTGCCGCTACAGCATACCACTCTCGTCACACGTGACCTCAATCATCGCATGCCACTGGACTATGTCTCGTATCTGGCTGATTTGCATCAACTCGAGGAAGCGATTGAAACTCTTGAAAGAGGACGGGCCTTACTCTGGTCCGAGATGCGCCACCTCCGTATTCCAATCGACCAACTTCTCGAGGCAGACTCAGATTTAGGACATCAGTTTGCAGCGGTCAACCGAGATCTCGAGGAGCTCACCAAGTCCATCCCGCCGAGCCTCAACTTAAGCATGGATGACGGCTCAGCCGACAGCCTCAGGGCGGTGGATCCGTTCGGTCGTCTCCTGCTGAAGCAACGCAAGCTTTTGAAGGAACGCGGTGATCTCATTTCCCAAATTCAAGCCTTGCCAGGCTTCGGCAGCTTCCTGAAATCTCCACCCTTTGACACACTCCGTTCTGCCGCATCATCTGGTCCCGTCATAATTCTAAACCATTCCGAATGGCGCTCGGATATTATTATCCTCCTCCACAGTACGCCTCCTTCGCTCATCCCAACTCCTCCCGACTTCTACGATCGTGCGCGCGCGTTAAAAGAAAGGTTGTTGGACTCGCGAGATAGACACGGACTTAATTCAGAGGCTTACGATGAAACTCTAGCATCTGTTCTCGCGGAGCTCTACACTCTCGTTGGTAAGCCCGTCATCGACAGACTCCGTCAGCTGCAAGTACCAGAACAGTCGCGCATCTGGTGGTGTCCGACGTCAGTGTTTGGTTCCCTTCCCCTCCACGCCATGGGTCCAATCCCGTCCGATAATGACCAGACAAATATTTCTTAGACCTCTACATATGCTCCTATACCCCAACGCTCTCCGCGCTCATCCAATCCCATAATCACGATCTCGGATCGCGATCTTCGGATAGACCTGCCATACTGCTTGTCGCACAGCCCGATACATCACTTCCAACCGTGGAGAGCGAGATCCAATTCTTCCAGAATCTCAACACCGAGGTGACAAGTCTCATCTCAGCAGCCGCGACACCCGCGACGGTCATCGAAGGCTTCCAACACCACCGATTCGTTCACTTTGCTTGTCACGGCACACTGGAGCCTAGAAAGCCATTCGAAGCCGGATTCGAGCTTTATGAAGATGAGCGCCTCACGCTGCTCGAGATCGTGCGCGCCCATCTCACTACCGCCGAATTCGCGTTTCTTTCTGCTTGCCACACGGCTGAGGTGACTGAAGGGAGCCTCATGGACGAAGCGCTTCATCTAGCAGCCGCGGTACAACACTGCGGCTTCCGCAGCGTGGTGGGCACAATGTGGGCGATGGTGGACGAAGACGGTCAGGACTTGGCGGAGAATTTTTATAAGGCGTTGTTCTCTAATTCAAAACGAGATAAAGGGATACCTTATTACGAAAGATCTGCGAAAGCGCTCCAGTCTGCCCTGAGGAAGCTGCGTCCGAAAGAGGGGAATCACCCTAGAAAGATGGGTAAATTTCGTTCATTATGGTGCAGAGTGAAGGTCATCTGTGAGTATTCAAGTTGTTTGAATTTGGCGTACAGTACGAGGGCTAAAGCGCTAAAATGGTCGTTACAGGTGTCGCGTACCAGTGGGTTGTCACGCTTTGCTTTCACGATGAGGATTTTGGTAGTGCATCTGTGAGTGGGTCATGGCACGGCTACATTGGCCGCAATACCCAGTCTTTCCGACCATGGGTTGCACTCACATTCCAGCGTCGAAATTCTTTTGTTATCTATTGTATTCTCTTTGTTCATTCTCATTGTATTCTCCTTGTTGTATGTCGCGTCTATGCCTGTGGTTCGTCATCATGTATATATATTCTCTGGCTCTCGTGTTTCGAATGTAATAACAACTCTCTGGCTCAGCGACAACGCATACAGGCAGGGCGACGCAGTGAATCAGGTTCCTCTTTCGGATACGCCGTCTCCTCGATGGGGATTTCAATTTTGGGTCTGGGCTCTGGCTTTACCGCTGTCCATTTTCCGAACATTTGATTTTGTGGCTCTTGAGCAGAAATTGTGCGCAGTTCGCACATTGAGCCGGTGCCAGTGATCTGGCGATATCGAAGCGTGAGCCAAAGATTGGGGCATCTTCTAGGAAATCGTCTTCTCAGGCCCTGACACTTCCGTAGATCTGGCTCATGAGTGTAGAAGAACATGAGAATGACAGCGGCTGTATGGGGGGGCCGATGTGTACATGCTGATCAAATCGAGGGTACACCCTTTCCTTCGCCCATTTGCGTTTCATTTTCAAAGGATCTAGAGACGAATATTCCAGACCCGATGCAGATTCACTCCATTCAACAAGTATGCTAACAATCCTTTAGGAAGGTGGGGACCGGTGGCCGAATACTTATTGACGAAAGAACGTGGAAATTGGGAGAGGGGGTAAATTGCTACAGCATCATCTGTAGCCAGTAAGTCGAACAGCGAAGCACAGGTTAGTACTAATTCACTGGTCCACTCCCGATGTGTCTATCTGCACAGGCATCACGCAGTTGTGTCAGTTTGATGTTGCACCTTAGGCCAATACCTTCTGTTTCCCTCATAATCTTGCGCTATGGGGGACCTGCGCTTTTTACATGCTATGAAGTGCGTCCATGAGTTCAGCGACGGAGGACTCATATGCGGGAGATGGGAGAACGAGACAAGTGAACAGACCCCGGTTTGAGGAAGAAAGGGGAGGAACAGAGGCAGCGAGTGTGGCCAGGGATCAGGAATGCGCGGAGTGTCAAAAACCTGCAGTGACTGTGGTTTGAGTGGGCCACACCGGAGCAGAAGCCAAGCAGAGGCTAAGGGCCTGTTCGGTGCAGGGAATTCGGCGCCTCGGCGCCAAGTGGAACCGCAACCCCCCACCTGGGGGGTTTTGGCCCCATGGCGCCGTGGAACACTCGCCGAACACACCTTGCCCCAAAAAATGAAAGACCAGGTTTTCATCTAGATCTCATCACACAGACTGTCACAACTGAAAGTTAACATGTAAATTACCGTAAAAAATCTAATCATTATTGTAGCAGCATCTTCAAGTTGCCCTCATTGCACCCTCCTTCCCCACCTCAGGCCTCATGGATGCCTCTGTCGATCTCTTGGACAAAGACTCAGGTTCTGAACTCGAAGAAAAACTCATGGTCTGTGGTGCTATGATACATACTCGAAGGATCAGCATTATTCATCTTGTTATTCGTTGTTCTTTTCCATGTACAAACAACTTTATTTATTACGTAACACCTTTTCTTTGAGCTTGCTTTCTTGACAAGCAAACTTGGCCAGGTCCTGGCTACCATCGGAGTTCTGTGAAGAGTGGGGCAGCATTACACGCCTCAAAGTGAGGGGACATGAAACGACACACATACCTTGCTCAAGTCTCTCCTATTTCTCTGCCTGTCCACTTCTGCCTGTCCCTTGATCCTTATTCCAGGTGGGGGGTTGGTGTTGCGGTGGAGTCTACACAGGATCGAGATCAGCATGTACCTTCTGCTCTTGCTCCAGTTGTGACGCCCGCCACGTTCCCGACACAGCTGCTGGACATCGAGTGGCCTTTTTGCATGCTGCAGCAGAGGTTGGGACTGTGTCTGCAACAGGCCTGGGAGGTCGGGGCTTCGACAGGGGGTGCACCCATGTTCTGATGGTGGGCTGTGGCTGTAGTGTCCTCTGCTCTTGTAGTCCCAGCCACGTTCTTGTGGTGAGAAGGATGGTGAGTGGCGACTGCGACAGTGTGGTGGTGACAATGAAGAACAAGATGAAGAAATTTGGATTGAGGGAGACCTGCGGCATGGAGGTGAGCTATGCAGACATGCATGGATGAGGCTGCAGGAATGAGAGCAATGTGGAGGGCCACCAGGACAATCGCTGGAAGGTGTCCCGCCTCGCTGCGAAGGTGAGCAGGAATGAGGTAGAGAGCAACATTGTGGACACTAGAAGAATATGAGATATTTGCTTGGAAATGAAAGTGGTGGGAAGAACACTCATGGCTCCTCCAATGCAACATGTTGTTGCTTCTTGCACACAACTTATGCACCATTAATCCAAGTGACTTCGCGTGTCGCATGTGCATGAGCAGTAAAAGTAGACATATATTACCAAAATTAAATAATGATTTAATTACAAGTACATTTCATGGTCACAGTCACCTTCAGGGCTGGGGTTTTGAAAGTGGGGTATAGGTATTTCTGCTGCGCTGATTTACTAGGGCTGCGCCATGGCACTTTTGCCCCAACTCCACATCACAACGTGCACCGAACGGAAAAGTTGCACCACGGCGCCAGGTCAGGGTGGAGTTTTTTCATTGGCGGGCACAATATTGCACCACGCGTGCACTGAACAGGCCCTAAGTGGCGATGAGCAAAAGCACTGAGCAACTGCATGTGAGAGCTGAGGAGGAAAGTGAGATCAGGTGAACCAAAGAGGAGTGAGCGAAAACTAGGTAAAATATTGAGACGGCGATATAAGGACAAAGGCGAGCGTCAGTAGTATCAAACTAGGTGAGAGAGATGCTGAAGGGGCCGAGTCGAATGAGAGGTGGAAAATGGTAAACATTGAGACGTCGGATTTTAACCGAGCTGAGAGAACAAATGAGTAAATGAATAGATGATGCATTGCTCTAGGAGGATCAGTAGTGTCACGTGGTGACATCGTTCCGACCACTGCGCGCACAAAACGTCGCAAGTGCACTCATGAGCACTGGAAAAGCTGTCAAGACTACCCTGAAGCACACACATGGGTATTAGGTCAGCCGACATATAGCGAAGAAGAAGAAGAGGTTCGCGCTCTCGTATGGGCCCAGGCAGATGGATATCCTGTGGCAGAAGAAGAAGACTATGCAGTGGAGGAGGATGAAGCCCTCCGTATACGCCAGTTAGTGAGTGGAATGATAGTACACTCGTCATCTCCAGACACTGGCACAAGTGTAACAGGAAGAATGAAGGTCACGTGATCTGCCACGTGATAGTCCCAGATCATGCCTCGTATCTGGTCTAATCCATAAGTCATGGGACTTCAAGGATGGAAGGTTTTGTATAATGTAACGTTTCCTCGGATGTGAGATTCCCGAGAGGCCGAAGAAGATGTCACGTATAGAAGAGGAGGTCGAGTCCCAGGTCACAGTATGTATCTGACCTAAGCCATAACCCAGGGGACTTTGGTGTTGTATCAAGAATGGAAGATTATGGAAGGTTCTGGAAGGGCCATGGTAGGCATGAGGTCAGAGGCGATTCCTGACAGCTGAAGGTCTAGACATTCCCTTTTGTGGTTCAAGTTCTGATGGAACAGGTTTTGATGCGCTGGTATTGCGCCCTGACATTTGTTATCGAGGCTCTCTATTGTTCTCTTGTTTTATGATGTCATTTGTGAGTCATGTGTTGTTCTTATCTCTGACTCATGTGGGGCCTTATGCCTCATGTACTGTATGTTTCATGATAAGCCCCTGTGGCTTGATGGACAATTCCTATTGGCAGATAAAGGTCGTAGGTCGTGTTACTATAGTTCAAGCTCAGCTTTAAAGCTAGTTTGAAAGTACTATATATACTAGGCAGGTTTCGCCAGTAGTCGTTAGCTTAGTTGTTTTGGACTTCCACCTGTATTCCTCTCAGGTTCTATTCAAAGCATTCTCATAGCAGAGTCATTGGTCTGTGTGACTAGGATCTTATCTTGTTGCCAACTTGTGTGTCAAAGCTATCACCTTGTTAGGCCATTCCAAGGGGACCTTTTTCTGGTTTATCGCCCTTCACGAGTTCTTAGTGGGTTGTAAGCCGTGCGCTTAGCTCATCATTTGATTCAAGGAAGCCGTTGGATCCAAGTCGGATCAGCGTTTGGTGGAAATGCTACAAGTAGTAGTCGGATCTAGCTTCTAAGTAGGAATAACTGACATGATGTAATGGATGGAGCAACGGAGATGGTGAGACATAAGTAATGCGTACATGTGGACATCCATGCCGATGCACAGGCCCGTTTCGACTTTCCCAATTATGATGCAATGGAAAAGAAATAGGGAGAAAATGACGCACATACAGTATCCCAGGTCGAACGCTCCTGTCACAGTATTGTGATGTAGTCGGTTTCTGTCATACGTGCCAGGGGGCGCCGTCAGTCAGTCTGGCTTCTTGGTTCTCCAGCCCGAACTTTCACTGGTGATCCGGTGATGCATTGATCAGGCAGCACATGCTTTTGACTGGTTTGAAGCTTTGAAGTATCACTGGCAGACCACTTTTCTTTCACTCACCTGCCACGTCCTGTATTTGTTTCTGTACCCTGGAAAACTCACTGCCAGCGAGATCCTCCCTGGATATACAGGATCGGTTATTAGGCTCACATCTTCCGACTGTCATCAGCTCACTCCAGAAGCAAGTCCAGAAGGATCCCGCCCACCTGTCACAACCTCCTTGGTGACCTCGCCTCAGACACGTGAACCCCTCATCCTCGATTGAGAAGAACATTGTGCTTCAATCTAATTTTATGCTATCTATTAATCCTGCTTTTGCTAGCAATGACAATGCTCTCTGATTGGGCCTCATGCCAACCCTTTCCTCTCTGCACTGCACCGTGACAAAACCTGAACACAGAGAACCAAGTAGTGCCACACAAGGAATTGTCTCACTCCAAGGTTGTGTCAGTGGTAATGAAAGCACACAACTGAAACTTGAAAGCGAACGAGACGAGGAAAGAGGGCATGTTTGCGATCAGATGGCGAATACACAAAGAGATCAAAGAAGCTGATGAGGATAAGAGAACGACTGATGATCAATGACCGATCGCACGATGGGAGGGTGGCTTCTGGACTCTCTCGTGCGTGCCACTCCATCCACTGCCATGTATACAGAACATTTCACTTTGATTTTTGCCTTCGCTTTCCCTAAGTAATGAGGGAGGACTACTACCTCAGGATCTCACTCAAGATGGGTTCACTGTCCTGCTGTCTGTCCTCTTATCTTCCTGTGTGCACTTTATACCCCTCAGGCTCGTGCCACGTTGTCACTACCATAGTGGCAGTTCCCAGGGCTATACTTATATTTCTGTTGTAACAGACACCTAATGGTGTGTGTGTTCTTGTACGTGTTATTGCCGCGTTTATTTTGAGACACATGCCTTCTCTGGCCCTGACAGTTCCATATATCTGGCCGTTTACACCCAAGGTGTTGATCTGCAGAGGCATCACAATGATTTGAGGTTGTTGACAAAAATGACAGGTCACAGAGAATGGGAGACATGAAATGCTGTGGTCAAAGGGGACTTGAGAGTGGCAGTGTTGGTGACAAGTGTTTACAATACTAACACGAGGTTGACATGTCATGGTGTTGATATGTATGTGGGCATGCCAGCAGTGATGAGCGCTTACGGTGTGGTACACAGCTCCTTTCACTAGGTAACCTTCTCCTTGTGCACTCTTAGCTACACTATCTACACAGCAGCCACTGCTTTGGCCAAGTTTCTAATCGTCAGGCTGTTGAAATGTAATAAGTACATATGTATCTTATCTATAGCAGTTACGACATTACAGTAGTATCGTACATATGATTACCATATTAGGGTACTCCATTACGTACAAAGTGGGCGCAAACTCCAGTATGGAGGGCGCAACTCTTATCAGCATCACATGAGGTGATACTGAAGAGTTCTGGGGTGTTTCACATCAGGTGTCACTGAAAATGCGATATTGTGGACACCTTTACTCATCACTTTTACGCAAACAGACATGGTGGGACCATAGGGACCAGTTTTCCTATAAATGAGGGGAGTAGAGCCCCTCTAAGAATACAAGTCGTTCACTCTACGCACACTTGAGCTATCACTCTACAAACCTCTCTACTAGTCTCTTTACCTTCACAAGGTGAGACTCCATAACACTATTTGCTGCGCTGGTTGCTGCACAACAGGTTATGGGCCCTGCTACATGGGTGCCATTGCGTTCATTGTGAACGATGATGATTGTCGAGCTGTTTAACTACAGTTGCTGTAGTTGACAACACCATCGAGGCTACCCTTGGCAACCTAGCATTGTGTCCTATGGGGCACAATAAGTCCTCAGGGATTGCACCAATTCAGTCTCAGTAGTGTGAGATGGCCACGGGCACTTGAGGCAGTTTCCACCTCACTAGACAAGGAGGAGACTGTGCTAGGCTCTCTTTTACTCATACCAGTATTGTGAATAGCATGCTGATGTCTCATCAGCCTTCACAGATACTATGTCGTCCCAACTTAACACCTTTGTCCCCGTCTTTGACGGTCAGGACTATGGCAGCTGGGCGCGTGCGATTAAAGCCTTTTTGATTGTGCAAGGCCTTTGGGGTTTTGTTGATGGCACTCACACTGCTCCAATCAAACCCTTTAAGCCTGTCCTACCCAAAGACATTGCTGAAGACACTTCTAAGAATGACCAGGGTGCTTACAATGTCCAGATGGAGTTGTTTAAAGCAGAAACCGAGACTTATGATGAAGCGATGGATAATTACCCTTCCGTGTTGAAAAACTGGCAGGATAAGAATTCCATGTCTATTGGCAATATCACCCTTCGTCTCTCCACTGCTATTCAGCAGAATTTCGCTTCCTATACTGAGGCTGACGACCTCTGACATAACCTCCATGATGCTTACTCCATTCCTTCTGTACCAAGCATCTACAAAGACTTTAAGGAGGTAATTAGCGTTCAGTTTAATCCGAATGTAACGGTTGGAGCGGTAAGCGAGATGACAAGTCGCTCTTGAATCTTACCCATCAAGGGGACGGACTTACTACTGTACTATACGATGACTGATGCTCTTAGTGAGCTGTACTATACAATGACTGATGCTCTTAGTGAGTGGCTGACAGATGATTAGTAGTAGTATTAGTATTATGCGTCATCACTGATGAGAGTGGACACTCGTAAAGCAGTTATAAGGAAGCTGTTGACTGATGTAGTCGACAGCTTGGATTTCTTGTTACCTTCTCAACTTGTAACCAAGACGTGTTTCCCCTCTCTTTGGGCACTCGGCCCTCATTGTCATCAAGCATATAAGTCCTCAATCATCGGACTTAGAAGACGTTGTGACTCTGCCTTCACATGTTGAGACGTTGCCCAGCCTTTGTGCTTGTGGCCTACTAGTGCTAAGTCATTGCGTTCGCCCCACAGTTGCCTAAGTCAGGCTTACGTGCAGAGTGCACGTTACACCAAATCAGCACCCCGGTCCAGTCTTTAATAAGATGGCTGCTGCTGTTGGACGCCTCGCTGAAGTCAAGTTTGGCTTTGGTATATCTTCGCGAAACATGGAGCTTGACCCTCTTCTCCAAGCTATGATTCTCATGGCTAACTTTCCGTCTAAATGGGAACACCTCATTCCCATTATCCTCTCTTCCACCCAGCTTGATCAACTTTCATTGATCGATGTCCAGACAACTGTTATTAACAACTATGAGACAGAAGCTAACTGAGGACGGGTCAAGAGTGGGCAATCTGCCCAGAAGATCTCTGCCGTGAAGCACAAGCATGACAACCCTCGCTTTACCAAGCAAGGTGGTCAGCAGCAGCCTTCATCATCTACCACACCTTCGAACCAGCAGTGGTCTAACAACCAGCACGGTACAAGAGGTGCAGGACAAGGCAAGTTCGTCAAAGGCAAGGGTCGTGGTCAACCTCAAGGCCACTCTCATATTGCATCCGTCGCTGCACTCCCATCCCCCACCTCATCCACTATCGCCCATATTGGGCATTCATCTATTACCACCCACACCGTCTCTCATTCCCCTCCTACTACTAGGACTCCAGGCATCTACCCCTCTGTAAACAACGCACTTTCACTCGCTGAGCGTTTGGAAGTCCCAGCGACAATCCAAACGACGAAGACACTTGAGCAGCGCTTCTCTGATTTCGATCGAGAAGTCTGCACACATTCCAATTGGAACCACGACGAGGAGTATGACTCCAAAGTCAATATCAACATGTCGCAGCCGGGTCCTTCCAATTATACGGAGGACTTTGAGTGCACAACTACCTACGGTGAGTCAGAATTGGCCTCCATCTTCAATAATATGTCAATGGACTCACGTGACTCTAATAAAGAGAATTGTGCTCCAACTCCCGAAACAGGGGAGTATGAACTATACGAAGAAGGGTATGTCGGTCATCCTTCTCTTCCTCCTCTGGAAGTTGCAGTTGCCTCTGGCAAAACCTACCATCTCTATACAAAAGATGAGTATGGTAATGCTATGCATACACAAACTATCAGAGCTTGTAGTTCAAACGAGCTGATGGATATTGTCTACAGACAACATCAGGACTTTGTGCATAGGCAAGGAGAAGCCATGATGCATGGAGAGATGCTGGAGCCTACAACTCCAGAGATGTGGAATGCAGACCTGATATATGGGTCTTGTGCACCAATGCCTGAGCCTGATCTTTCAGCTTGGGATCCAATGATGAACAACGAGGACACCATTTCCCTTGATTGGGGAACAGATGAAGAAAGGTACACCTTTCTCACACAGCACTTATACAATGCTGATGATCAGACAGACTTGGACCTCTTACTAAAAAGTATAAGGATACCAAGTTGTAAAAATAAAAATGTACCATCTGTAGTGTCTCCATTGTACAGTATGAATATCAGCGCGCTTGATGTTTTAAAATGCGAGCATGATCAATATTTCACACAGTGTGCTAAGTGTCAAGAAAAAATAAGCTCCATGTGGCTATTAGACTCAGGAGCTTCGGCGCACTTCACTAATAGGATTAGTGACTTCATTGAGTATGAGCCAGCACAAGAATCTGACTGGATACTGGTTAGAACTGCATCTAATACTATCTATGTAGAAGGATCTGGTACAGTGCTTCTAAAGCACTATATAAATGATGCTCTAGTAACTACTAGAGTACATCCAGTCCTTTACATACCTAAAATGACAACGCAGTTGCTTTCTATGGGAGCATTCTTACAACAAGGTATGCGTGTAATGGGCAATGCGCAACATATTACCTTATATCATAAAATACAATCATTTGTCCAATGTAAACCCATTTTAAATGGACATCCATTATATTGGCTAGATGCGCAATCTATTGAAGTAGAAGCACAGTTGGCAGAAATGCCACTGATCTACAAAGTAGATTACGATCTTATGCATCGTCGCCTCGGACACCCATCCAAAGAGGTTCTAAGACATGCTAAGGATTATACAAAGGGTTTTCCTGATGGAATTACAATTCCTACCATTGATGGTATTTGTCCAGGATGTGCGCAAGGCAAAATGCCTGCAGCTTCTCATCCACCATCTGATACTAGGGCTAAAGCTCCCTTTAGTCATGTTCATTCTGATCTAAAAAGCTTCCCTATACCGTCATACCATAAATATAAGTATTTTATCATCTTCTTAGACGATTATACTTCATATGCATGAGTATCACTCTTACACAACAAAGCCTTGGCAATTGGCGCGCTTAAACAATGGTTAGCATTAATTAAAAATCAATTTAACACTACCATAAAAGAGTGGATGTCCGATGCCGGCGGTGAATATAAATCAGATGTGTTCCTTAAAACTTTAAAGGATGACGGCATTACAGTGCTACAAAGCATACCTCACACCCCACAACAAAATGGATGTGCTGAACGCTTTATGCGCACTATAATGGACAAAGCACAGTCAATGCGACTTGATGCTTGTATACCACAGTCTTGGTGGGAATTCGCAGTATTACATGCTGTACATTGTTATAATAGAACACCTATGAGTCGCCTTAAATGGCATACACCATATTTTCTATTAAATAATGAAATTCCAGACATTTCACATCTCAGAGTGTTTGGATGCGGTGCTTATGTGCACATCCCAGAAGCTCAGCGTATAAATAAATTATCCCCCAAAAGCGAGCTTATGATCTACTTAGGTAGACCTTCTGGAATGAAAGGCGATGCCTTTATGCGTCAACATAATACCATATTCTATTCAGACAAAGCTCTGTTTGATGAAATGTTATTTCCTAATTGTACTACCGGACCAAAAGACGGTAGAACAAGGGGAACAACCCAGTTGAATAAACCACCATCTAATCAACCACCCATTGATGTGTCTGAAGACACCACTCCTGGTGATCTTGACTCACCACTTCCTGAGCTTCTCAAAGGGAGACGCGCTCGACAACCCGACGGGGTTGATCAGGTTCCGGATGAACCTGAGGCTGCTGTTCAGCCTGATGAGCCGCAAGCTCCACCTCCTGTACCAGATCCTGTACCTCCTCCATTTGAGCCAAGGAGATCTGGAGAAGTGAGGAAAACAACTACTCTTCCTGAAAATGTCTATGGAGATAAACCTCCTAGTAAAACACTAGCAGACATTGAGCGAAGTCATACTTGGCAAAAACTGGTTACGAACCAGCCAGGTAGCTCTCGGCAGTGTTCACGCCAAGATCAGCCGATTCCAGGAGGAATTCCTGAGCAAATTGAGCCTGATCCTCCAAGCACTAAGAGTGACTCTTCACACGACTCAGAGGATGAAGTAGATCAGCAATTGCTGACCTGCCTTGCTCAGGAAGGGGGAGTCAAATTCCTGGATCTATTGCTTGCCAAAGCAATTTCACTGCTAGATCTGGAATCACCTGATACCTCCAATATTCGTGAATGGACCTTTAGGGACATTCTTAAAATGCCAAGTGATATACAGGAGGAGTGGCGTAAAGTGTGTCATGAAGAGTTAGAGTCTCTTTGCAAACACAAAGTCTTTGAACTTGTTGACCCACCAAAAGGCAGAAAGGTCATTAAGAATCGATGGGTATTTGACTTAAAGTCAGATGGCTGGAAAAAAGCCAGGCTTGTAGCCAAAGGTTTTTCTCAGGTTGAAGGCATTGATTATGATGAAATATTCTCACCTGTGGTACGGTTTGAGACTGTTCAGATGATGTTGGCGCTTGCAGCGTTAAAAGATTGGCACATCTCTGGATTAGACATCAAAACAGCCTTCCTATATGGTGAACCCGATGAGGAACTATATATGGAACAACCTGAAGGGTTTAAAAACCCCCACCAGAAAAATAAAGTGATGCATTTAAAGTGTGCCATATATGGACTAAAACAAGCTGCTTTAGCATGGTGGAAAGCACTTGATAAATCCATGGCTATGCTAGGATGCACACACTTACTATCAGACTCAGGTTTATTTGTTAATGCAGATAAAACCATTGTAGTGATAGTATATGTCGATGATGTTCTATTCCTTGGAAAGAACAAATCAGACATTAGTTCTCTAAAGGAGTGCTTTATGAAAATCTGGGAATGTCGTGACCTTGGTGATACCCAAGAGTTCTTACACATGCGCATTATTAAATCCAAGGGTCGAATCCTTGTTGATCAAGTAGGTTATCTACACAAAGTGCTGCAGCGTTTTAAACTCATGAACGCAAAAGCGGTCCCCACACTGCTACCTGAAGGGTATCAACCAGTACCCAATAAAGGTTCACCAGACTCAGAAATTCACGTGTCATTCCAACAAGTGATAGGATCACTCCTATACATAATGATTGGAACTTGACCAGATATTGCCTATGCAGTGACAAAACTTGCGCAGTATGCTGCAAACCCCACACAAGACCATTTGAATAGGGCACTATATATTTGCCGCTATCTCATTGGGACTTCTAGTTATGCTTTAGTCTATGATGGCAAAAGCGATGGGGGTTTATTAGCATATGCGGACTCTGATTGGGCTTCTGACCCAACAATGAGAAAGTCTACTACAGGCTACTTAGTTAAATTAGCTAATGGAGTATTCTGTTGGAATTCTAGAGTGCAGAAGTCAATTGCGCTGTCTTCCACAGAAGCAGAATACATGTCCATCTCAGATACGAGTAGACAGTTGGTCTGGATTCGATCTCTCTTTGAAGAGATTGGAATATCTTTAGAACCAATTCCATTATGCAGAGATAATCAAGGCTCCATATTCCTTGCTTCTAATCCTGTACAGGAAAAGCGAATAAAACATATAGACCTATGCTACCACTACATTCGCAAGGTCATTCACTTAAAGAAGATTGAACTATTGTTCATAGAAGGAGCCAAGAACCCCACTGATTTATTTACTAAAAATCTGGGACACATAAAGTTTCTTAAATTTAGGGAACAACTAGGACTTGAGTTCTACTCATCCTAGAGAGAGAACGAAATCGTCACATAGATCTCAGAAGAGCCTGACATTCAGATGGCATACCTATGCATCCGAGTCAGACCCGATTATTTTAGAAGATGTGTCGAGTAATGCCTTTGCATGGCACACTTGCAGAGAAGTGGAAAAGATCGAACTTTACCAAAAGTTCAACCTTAGTCCCAATCTTCTTCATGCAACTCTTTCTCTCTCAACACCGATGACATGATGAAGCTATAGGCTTCATGTGCAAAGTGAATCTTCGAGTAATACACGAATGATCCCTTGATTGCTGTCATCAATAGTCTCTACTGTACTATATTACTTTGCTCAGTACATACACGATATACTTAGCAAGGGGGAGTGTTGAAACGTAATAAGTACATACGTATCTTATCTATAGCAGTTACGACATTACAGTAGTATCGTACATATGATTACCATATTAGGGTACTCCATTACGCACAAAGTGGGCGCAAACTCCAGTATGGAGGGCGCAACTCTTATCAGCATCACATGAGGTGATACTGAAGAGTTCTGGGGTGTTTCACATCAGGCGTCACTGAAAATGCAATATTGTGGACACCTTTACTCATCACTTTTACGCAAATGGACATGGTGGGACCATAGGGACCAGTTTTCCTATAAATGAGGGGAGTAGAGCCCCTCTAAGAATACAAGTCGTTCACTCTACGCACACTTGAGCTATCACTCTATGTCACGTACCGACATCGTCTCACCTTCGGACAACGTCAAAACACGCCGCTGTATGCACGAACATTGGAAGAATTGCCAAGATTACCCTGAAGCACACAAATGGGTAGGCAAAGACCGCGAGTATGACGAAGAAGAGCAAGTACGCGCCCTTGTGTGGGCTGCAGGAACAGACGAAGAAGACTATATTGGAGAAGGAGAAGCGTTGAGGATCGCCCAGCTTGTGAGTGGAATGCTAGTTCATGCAGAACCCTCCAGTGCTGGCACCTCCACAGCAGGACAAACAGGACGTATGAAGACCACGTGTGTTACGTGCGAGCTGCACGTGAGCCTGACTTAGGCACTGTTTAGAAGGGAACGCGGTGACTCAGCGAATTCCTAGACTCTAGCACGAAGGCAGAGTAACGTCTCAACGCGCGTAGGCGGAGTTTCCTTGGTAGTCTTGTCTTGACACACGGTCCGAAAGGACGAGAGAAAGAGAGAGAACCACAACTCGGATAACAAGGTGAGAGATGTACAAGAAATCCAAGCTATCGACCACAACAGTCGATAGCTTCCTTATATAGTACTAGGTTGCAGTCCGCCTTCGTCAGCGAGACCGCCACTACTACTAATGCTACTCCTTGGCTAAGTAATCGTCCTCGTATGATCAGTAATCGTATCACAAACCCGTCAGTCATTGTATAGTACACAATCAGTCATCGTCCACGTATTGGTAAGTATTA
>WITN01000691.1:0-46468 GCA_015025155.1 Lactarius quietus | reverse complement strand
TTCATGAAGCTTTGGAACGTTGCTGGCGAGTTGCACAGCCCAAAGTACATGACGGTTGGTTCGAAAAGTCCGCGTCGTGTTTTAAACGCGGCTTTGTGTTCATCTCCTTCTTTGATCCTGATGTTGTTGTATCCTTGGCGAACGTCGAGCTTGCTAAATATTTGCGCTCCACCAAGGTCTCTGATGAGATCGTTAATGAGTGGGAGTGGGTACTGGTTTCGTATTGTCCACTCGTTGATTCGTCGATAGTCCTGTACGGGTCGTAGCTTTCCGTCCTTCTTTTTGATAAAGAAAAATGACGATGCGTACGAGGATTTTGAGGGACGGATGTATCCCTTTTCCATTTGTTTGTCTATGAAATTGTCTAGTGCCTTGTCTTCTGTCCTTGTCATTGGATAGACTTTGCAGTCTATTACGTCGGGCACTCCTTTCTTGAACTCGATTGCATGATCACAGCTCCTCTTTGGAGGGAACCATTTTGATTCTTCTTCACTGAATACCTTTGTGAAGTGTTGGTATTCCGCTGGTATCTTGACTTCCGCGGTATATTGCTTGGCATCTACCGCGAGTTCTACCGCCGATCTTCGTCCGTATACTTGGTCTTTTAGAGTTGTGACGATTTGTTCTTTTGCCTCTGTTGTGAACAATCGCGATACTCTTGTGTCGTTTGCTTCTTCTGTTAACAGCTTTGCCAATACTGCTTTCCTGTCGTTTGGGTTAATGGTTCGTAGTACTATAGGGAGTTGCTTCTCATCTATAGTGGCGTGGCGCCAACTGAACCTTGGTTCGTATGTTGCGAGCCATGGATATCCCAGCAGTATGTCTTCCTTTCCTATGTTGGTGATGAGGAAGCGCATTTCCTTCTTTGTTCTTCCAGTTTCCACTTGAAGCGTCAGATAGTGTGTGATCTGTCCCGCTTTATTAGTGGTATCATCTATGTTGTAGATGTTTTTGGGCTTATCTAGTGCCCGTTGTCCTAACCCCATTCTTTTGACGAATTGTGGATGAATGAAGTTGTCGGTGGCTCCTGAGTCCACCAACGCTTTGATGTCGGCCATATTGTAACTTGCGCGAATAGACACTGGTACTCTCATAGAACGGTAGCGCATAATGTACACAGAGTTACAACGTATTGCCCTCACCCAGGCCGCCGGGTTCAGGCGCTTCCAAAATCCTGTCCCATCAATTGTTGTAGGACCAGGTCCTTGACCTCTTTATCGTCTCCTGCTACTCCTCGTAGCCATTCCGCCGCTCTTTCCTCCTTGGTATGCGGGGCTTCTGTCGCAGCTTCCGTGGTGCGTGCTTGTATATCGCGGCGTCTGCGGGGCTGTCTGCAGTCGCGGCTAATGTGACCCATCTTTTGGCAGTTGTAACACTGCGTTTGACTATGGTCTCGTTTGAATTGTCGCTGTATGAATCCCCCTCGTGGTGGGAACGGTGGTTTGTTGTTCCTTGGGTGATTTGCTATGATTTCTTCGGCTCCCGCTAGTCGTCCTCGTACTCGATCTGCTGATGTATCCATTCGGTCATCATTCTGCAGTGGTGCGAGCAACTTAGCTAATGCTCCTCCTGTCGTGCGTCCTGTTTTGAATGCATCAAGGTTTCCCCTGACCGTCTGCATATGAATCCACTTCTGTTGCCTTTTTAGGGCGGATTCCCTCCATTCTTCGTAGTTTCTTGGGTCGTCATGTTGGTACATGGTCTCGTATAGTGCTCTTGGTAGCCCCTTTGTGAAATACTTGAGCGTTTGCTCGTTGTTGATGTTGTACCCTGCGTGTCGAACAAGTTGTTCGTATAGGGCAATATAGTCGTCGATCTTGCCGTCCTTCATGTGTATTCCAGCGTCTAGTTGTGCTTGCGCTCGTTCTTTGCTAAGAACGTCGCCGAACTGTCGTTGAAATGCGTTGAGTAGGTTTTCCCACAACCTATTGTCGAATTGACTGGTCCCTGTTGCTACTTCGTTTACGAGCCATCGACTGGCGGACATAACCCATTGGTTAACCGCGTTTCCCTGAATGTATGTTAGGAATAACATAGCTTTTTGGTACTTGTTTATCATGGCCGAGTGGTTTGCATTGACTCCCACGTAAACCTCCCATTGGAGGATGAACGCCTCGGCTTGTGACCTTTGTCCTGTGAATGTGGGTGGCGGGTTACCGATGAATTTGTCGTTTCCTCCTTGCATGGCTACTGCGGGTCCTGCGAGGGGTGGTCCTGCCCCTGGCGGTCCTCCTCCTGGTGGTCCTCCTCCTGGTGGTCCTCCTCCTGGTGGTCCTCCTCCCGGTGGTCCTCCTCCTGGTGGTCCTCCTCCCGGTGGTCTTCTTAGTGGTGGAAAGGGTCTATTGTCTGGTGACGGTACCCTATTGCGGTTGAGCCTGAATTCGTAGAACATATCAGTTCTTTCAGGGATGCTTGGTGCATCAGGGACGTCTGGTCCCATAGCTCGATTGACGGCTTCCATATCTTCTGGTTGTAGTTGTTGGACATGACCCGTCTGTTCGTTAATGACGAGTCGGGGTGGTGAGACTTCTGTTTGTGTAGTCATGTAGCTGTATGGCATTCCCCTGATAGGTTCGGGAATATGCAACTCAGCTGTTTGTGCGGCTAACGCGTCTACTTCTGATGATTGTACCGCGATTTCTTCCGGTTCACCTTCACTTCGAGGGGTTGGCGATCTTTCGCTAGTGTGGCTTGACTGGGGTGGACTGGCTGTTCGCAGTTGAAATTCCGTCCTAGGTGGTTCCGTGTCGAGGTCTGGTACCTCTCCTTCTTCTTGGCCGTCTATGGGCCCTTGTTGATTGATTGGTCGTGCGTCAACCAGTGGTATGTTGATGTTTAGGTCGTCGGCGGCTGGTCGTGTTGCTTCGAAGTAGTTGTTGGTGTTACTCCACCTAAGTTCGATCCAGCAACAGCGCTCTCTGTTGAATACTACCGGATGGAAGCGTTGCGATGTAGCTGCTTCCGCGTAATATCTGGTGTTGTTTTCGTCGGTTCTTCTGATGTCTGGTACGTGTCGCCACCTAACTCGTCCTACGAGGTATCGAGTGGGTGCGTCCCGTTCTCTTCCGTCGATACAATAGGGTACAAAGTCCCAACCGTCTTTTGTATTGAGAGTCGCCACGGCGTTCGAGTTGTTTGATGAGCTTGGATTTAATGTTACGTGCGAGCTGCACGTGAGCCTGACTTAGGCGACGTAGAGTGAACGCGGTGACTTAACAGCGATCTTACTCAAGCACGAAGGCTGAGTGACGTCTCAACGCACGAAGGCGGAGTAGATGTTTGAACACGCAGTCCCAAGGGACGAGAGAGTTGAGAGAGGAAACCGGCTTTGGATAACAAGTCTGAGAATGTACAAGAAATCCAAGCTATCGACCACAACAGTCGATAGCTTCCTTATAACACTATCGCGCGATCCGCCTTCGTCAGCGAGACCGCCACTACTACTACCTGCTGGATAATCGTCTACTAATACGAACGCCACAACTACTACTACTCAGTAATCGTACAGTCAGTAACATCAGTCAGCTTGGTAACACTATCAGTAATCCACGACGTATGCATGAGTCAGTCCACGAGTATCAGTCAGAGACAAACAGTAAGCACCCCTTGATCACGTCCCATCGCTTATGGGTTAGGTCAGATACCTACTATGACCCGGGACGTTACAATTGGCATGCGGAAAAAAAAACGTCTTCAACACTAGACGATCCAAATACAGTGAATGCTGTAAAGTGGGTAATGTTGACATTCCCTTCCTGGATCCTATTCCACATGTGCTGTACACCTTATTAAACGCAAATAATTCCATCTCCCGCGAATAGAGTCATCTCAACCAATATAACAAAGCCTTGCATTTACTTCTACTGAAGGAAATACGTACCATCCTGCTCCAAATGGCAATCTTCCTGGTTGTAACGAATGGTGTTTGCGACCAGACGAAACCTTCTGCACGTGACCTGTGCAGGAACGACTTTGACGTGCGACGAGAGCCGACGCTGGCGAAGTGCGTCTCAACCAGCAACAGTGAACAAGGACTGTCCCTAAACAGGGAACAGCCATAGATAGACGAGACAATGCCACAAAGGGCAAGAGACAACTCGAACAAAGGAGTGTGATTACTCTAGCTATTAACAGGGAACCACTCTTAGAAGAGGGAATCTGAGAATGCTAAAGTGAGGAACGTCTACTGTCCCCACTACTACTTATATACTGCTAAACAGCCTAATGCTGTTAGCGTTGACTAAACTATCATTAGTCCGCATGTGTCCATGAGTAAGGCATTCGTAAGTAGGTTACAAACCACTATCGCCATTACTAAGTCCCTGAGTAAGTCCGTCAGTCAGCCATCAGTAATGCCTCAGTAAGCATATGGCCTTAGCGCGTATACGAGCGCTACCTGACTGATCCATCCAGAACACCTTCCAAAAGGGGATCAACCCTCGGCCCGCTGGAATCCGTCCCAACATCAAGCCTTTGGGCTTACACCACGCGATCTTTCAGTGTCCCTTCCATGCCGTCGTCGGCCTGCACGCGTCCTTGTCCTAACGCGGCGAGTGTCATGTGACCGCCATGAGCGATACGTAACACTGGTCCTCCTAATTATAAGATTCAAGGTGAAATTCATCATCACATTGGACCTTTGTGACCAGGCATGGGTGAACAACCTCTTTACAGTCAATTATATGTGTATGATCTTGCAGAAGCCCTGTGATTTTGAAATGGGTTAAATTCAGACAGGAATCCAGATACAATGGAAAAACTTCAATCCATGTTAGAAGTTTCCCATCCTTTCATTGACGTTTATGATCAAGCCTATCATCTTTGTCAGGCAACTACACTTCCTGAATACTGAATTCAACTTGATTTTCGCAAAGGCACTGATCGTTGCAGGTACAATTTACCTACTGCATTGGAAGAACTTGCCATTTTAATTCATGGTAACAAACAAGCCCTTGCCAATGCACAAGATGTCATCATTTGTCCTTACGGTGGTCCTCTCATACGCATCAGTCCTTGTCATCCTGCCTTTTTGACGTTACATTTTCCCCTTCTATTTCCTACTGGACAACACAGCTGGACTCTGAACATTTCATATGTTCGCAGTGTTGAAGATGGCTCCTGTCATGTTTCCTTATGTGACTATAACAAGTTTCGCTTGCATCCCCATCCTCTGGAAACAGAGAGTGTTCATCTCTTTCAAAGCTCCTTGCTATTTCATGAGTTCATAGTCCACGCTTGGGCAGCTGCAGAGAGTAGCTGCTTACTCTGGGTTTGTCAGCACCAAAAGGATTTGTGGGCCGATTGTATAATGGCATTGTGGATGCATTACATGAAGGCATTGACCTTACTTCAGTTGGCAGAAAAGTTATCTTACCTGCCAGTTTTACTAGTGGTCCACGGTGTTACGTTCCCACTGAACGTTGATCCGACTTGGATCCGACGGGTCTTCCTTGCTTCAATTCGATAAGGTTCCCTTATACCGCCCAGCTTGAGGTACGTTTCAAGGTGGCAACGCCTAACACTTAAGTTGGCAACAAGATAGTCACAATGAACGATGACTCTGCTATAAGACTGTCTGACCTTCCTGAGAAGAATACAGGTGGGTTTTAAGACAACTAAGCTAGCGAACTATAGCGCAGCTCGTACAGTATTTATAGTAAGTGTCCATCAAAATATGAAGCCGACACATATAATATGAGTAACGAAGAATAAGCATGATGACTCGCATCAATCAGCATGAATAAGGCATCAATAAGCCATAAGTAAGCGTCCCCACTAAAGAATGACCAAGCACCTCCAACCAGTGAGTAAGCATCCATGGGGCATCAGTCAGCCCACCTCATCGCATTCGTAAGCGAGAATAATAAGTAACTGTAATCATAAGGGAAAATGTCATCCACAACAGTAAGCCAATAATAGTGCATCAATAAGCAATGGCTCGGCGCTAACACAGGCGCTCCTTGGACTAATCCATCTTGAACACATACCCGAAAGAGGATTAAACCCGGCCCGCTGGAGTGCGTCCCAACGGCAGCCACGGCCCGCTGATATCTGCAGCCTCAGGTCGCTGGTCTTACACCACGCAATCGCTATCTGTCGTCGTTGGTCGTCTTCAGGACACAACTGTCTTCTGCCAATTCCATGGCTTCTTCCAACGTCCCTTGAGTTATGGGTTAGGTCAGATACGTACGGTGACCTGGGACAATTCCCTCCATCGCGTCCCCCTGACTTATTGCTTAGGTCAGATCTCGTGACCCGGGGGTATCACATGACCGTGTCACGTGACCCTCATCCGTCCTGTAGTGATCCTTCTGCCAGCATCTGGTGTACTGCCGCGAGTTATCAGGTTACTCACGAGCTGGCGAACTCTGCACGCCTCGTCATAAGTGAGGTAGCTGTCGTCTTCTGCCGCTACGAGTGCGCGTACGGCCTCTTCTTCTTCGATGTCTTCTTCTGCACGTGACTCCCAGGTATGCGCCTCCGGGTAATCATGGCAATTCTTCCAGTGTTCGTGCAGACACTTGCGCTGCTTGTGGGTTGGCGTAGGGTCTGAGCGTAACACACGGTTTATGCAATGCAATCTTCAAAATGTGCTTGCTCTCTTGCACAAATTTGGCAGTTCCGATTTGTTCATCACCTTTACTGCAAATCTGCATTGGAAAGAAATCGAAAACACTCTTTTATACAATCAATCCCCTTCCGACCATCCTGATCTCGTCGCATGGGTGTTCAAACAAAAATTGGATGCATTGTTACACAACATTATGCATCAACATGTCTTCGGTGATGCCATTGGATTTGTATACACCGTTGAATATCAAAAATGTGGCCTCCCTCATGTTCATCTCATTCTTTTCCTCGACCGCTCTTCCCAACTATCCACTGCAGAACAAATTGATGGTGTCATTTCCACAGAAATTCCAGACATTTCCACACATCCTCACTTATTTGCTTTGGTAAAAAAATTTATGATTCATGGTCCTTGTGGCGCCGGCATACCATCTCCTTGCTTAGATGAACACGGAAAATGTAATAAGTATTTTCCAAAACATTTCAGAGATTGCACAGAAATTTCAGGAGATTCTTATGTGCAAACCTGTCGTCGAGATACAGGACAACGAATACAACTTGGCAATCATTTCATTGACAATTGCAGCATTGTGTCATACTGTCCCTATCTTACACTACGCTACGAAGCTCATGTCAACGTAGAATGTACTACCGGTTTCAACGCTATCAAGTATATTTACAAGGTCTTTCTCTGATTCCAGCTTCAGTATATATAAAAGTCCAGATCAAGCATCCATCACCCTTCTCCCTTGCCATTCATCCGAACAGCATGCTTCAACACCTACCACCGAACGAGATGAAACAAAAAATTATGTCGATGCGTGGTATGTAAGTGCCTCAGGAGCATTTGTACGTCTCATGGGTTGGCCAACACATAAGGTTTCTCTACTTTCTTTCCCCCCAATCAAAATTTCTGATTCTATTATCATGACATAGGAATTTCCTCCTGTTATGCAATTACAAGTTCACCTAGAAGGAGAACAATTCATCGTCTTCAATAACACGAATGCAGAAACCATTGCCCACTCTCACAACACACAACTGACTGCATTTTTTAAAGTGAATGATCGCTATCCTGAAGCATGCACCATTCGTTATCCTGATTTTCCCACAAAATTCACCTGGGATTCCAGTCACAAACAATGGCATCTTCACCAAAAAGGCCATACATCTGGTTGTATGGTTTTCATGCCTCCTGGTGCTGGAGAGTGCTTCTATTTGCGGATGTTACTTTCTGTATCCACCAACATTCACAGCTTTCAGGATCTCAGGACTTTTGAAGGTTGCACATTTTCTTCTTTTCACGAATCACGAAACGTGCCTTGCCCGTGGCTTACTAGCTGATGACAACAAATGGATACAAGCCTTGGAAGATGCAAGGCATATGCATACAGGATGGAAGCTGCATCAAATATTTATAATGATCATATGGGAAAATCAACCAGCACAACCAACGGAATTGTGGAACAAATTCAAAAGTCATTTATGTGATGACTTGCCATGCTTCCTCATGCACGAAGGTGTTCTTTCCCCTTCTGAGGACATTGTATTGGATTATGGATTGTATATCATTCAACAACGTCTTCAAAAAGAAGATAAATCTATGTCCGCTGTTGGTCTTCCCTCACCTTCTTTTACGTGGGACACATTTCTTTCATCATCGCGCCAATCCCGCACGCTCTTCTTCAATCCAGTACAACAAACATGTCTATTAAATGAATGTTTGCCCCATCTAACTCCCGAGCAGTTCTCTGCATACACGCAAATTCTTAATGTGACTCTTTCCTGTTCTCCACAAGTTTTTTCTTACAAGGTGCAGCTGGCGCCAGCAAGACATTCGTTTACAACACACTTTGCTACACTGCACAGTCACATTCATTAAGTGTTCTCTGCATTGCCTCATTGGGAATTGCTGCATTGCTCCTTCCTGCAGGAAGGATGGCTCATTAAACTCTAAAAATTCCTCTCTAACTTGATGAAACGTCCATGTGTGCCATCTCCAAACGATCGACTTTAGCAAATGATCTCAAATCGGTAAACCTTATCATTTGGGATGAATGTTCTATGCAACACCATCACACATTTAAAGCTGTTGATCGAATGTTGTGTGACATTTGTAATGTTTCCTTATTATTTGGAGGAATCACTACTGTTCTTGGTGGAGATTCTTACAGACTCTTCCTGTTGTGCCCCGCGCTGAAAAACCAGACATCCTCTATGCCACTTTACTGGCTTCTCCTCTTTGGACTCAAATTTGTCCTCACTTTCTCATTCTAAACACAAACATGCGTGTTGGTGATGATACCCTAAGTTGCCTACAACCATGTAGTGCTGCGACCAAGAGTCTTTGAGTTTGGGAGGTCAAGGAATATAATGCTTGCTCATGAGAGCGATGCCCCCAGCGCGCTTTCCAAGATTCGCCGGTGATGGTGAGACAGGCCTAGTCGATGCTGACCGTTACTGACAACAATCGTGCTGTCACGTACCTGGATCTAGCTTCACTGCTGTTGCCACCGGTAAGCACGCTCGGGTGCATTGGTGATACTTTAGCAAAAGTGAGGGTTTGAGATGTGTCGGTGAGCAACACAGTAAAAGAGTATGATTTGAGATGATGAGAGCAGGGAAGAGTAAGGATAGTGGACCTGAAGCCCTGTGGTGAGGTGCTGCTCTAACACTACTACATTTGATTGCTTAAATAGGGTGCCGCCCTCCCCCACGGTGCGCCTCCTGAGCCGCGCGTTGTCGATAGCTACCCACGTGGTCCCGACAGTCGACCAATGCAGTTCGCTTGGTAGAGTCATCAGCTGAGCAAGTCCCTGCCGCCTCACGGTTGCCTAATTGTCGGTAACCGTTATGAGGGTCGCCTCGTTTCCACTGCATTGTGATCCGTGACCATATCAGTCCTGTATGCAATATACCCTTTTCTTGGTCGAGGGTGACTTCTGAGTGTGCTTCTCCATCACGTGATACCCTCAGCATGGGCCGGTTGCTCGTACAGGCTGTTTGGACCGGCCTGTTATTCCTGCTCGGGGTTCCTCTGGTTTCCGTGGGCAGCGCCGTCCCAGTCATTCGCTATGTTTCGCCGCTTCTTCGCTATGCCTCACTCGCTGTGTGCCGGTTTGCTCGCTGTGCGGTCCTTGCTATCTGGATGCGTGTAACAGTTGGAGCGGTAAGCGGGATGACAAGTCACTCCTGAATACTTACTCAGCAGTGGATGAACTTACCAATGTACTATACAATGACTGATGCTCTTAGTGAGCACTGACTGATAGGCTTAGTAGTGTTATTAGTAGTATGTGTCATCACTGATGAGAGTGGACGCCTGTAAACTGTTATAAGGAAGCTGTCGACTGATGTGGTCGACAGCTTGGATTTCTTGTACTCTTCTCCGCTTCTCAATCGATCGGTCTTCTCCAACATTTCACTGGGCCTAGTAGCCGCCGCTAAAGAAGACAGCAAAGGTACGACACAGCAAGGACTCGTATCCAGACTCCACCTTCACGCGTTGAAACGATTACTCAGCCTTTGTGCTTGAGTGGAACTATTGCTAAGTCACCACGTTCACATTACACCGCCTAAGTCAGGCTCACATGCAGTTCGCACGTAACAATGTGCCTTGTTCTCCACATATGTTCCCTTCTATCGCCGTGTCTCGCCTGGCTGTTGGTAGGCACCGCCATGTTATGCTGTCGGTCATTTGTCTGTTAGTTATAATGTGAAACCCATAAAAACGCCGGTCTATATGGCCAGCAGTGCGCTGGGCGTATCATCCCCTCCCAACTGAGATTCTGACTGTCCACAGTCAGCCGGGCTGCCGTGTTGTGGTATCTTTTAAGGTTTTTAGCCTTTCTGGCTGGTTTCTGCTGGCAATCGGGTTTGCAACGTGTTTGTGGAGCCGGTCGCTAGCCGATATATATATCCGTCCTTTGGCGGGGGTTTCTTTCTGTCTTCCTATTTGTTTTGACTTCTTAGTCTTTTTCTCTCGATGTCGTCTGTTTGCATTTTCAAAAACACCAAGGCCGCACTGCTGAGTCTCCATCTGTCCCTAGAGACAGTCGACCCTGGTGATAAGGCTGCTGCTGGCATCTGGGTCAAGGGTTTTTCTAATGCCCTGGTGCATTGCCCTTGTCTATGTTCTTCTCTTTGCTGACCATGGTTCTTTGTTTTTCTAGGAGGATGCCAACAATACCGGTGTTGCCGCTGGGATTGACATCGAGGCCGACCCTGAGATTGTGGCCTTCGTTACCACCATCCTCGATTGGCTGGAGCTCAGCATTGATGCATCTTGGAAAGATCATTCCCCTTGCATCGTCAAGCTAATCCTGCTCCAAATCGAATGGTGGACGGTGGTGTGCCAGGCAGCTTGGGATGCGCGAGATGCCACAAAAGCGGTGGTGGCGGCGGGTGTCAGCAGCGGTGCCACTACTTCTCCAGCAGTTCAGTCGCCAGTGCTGTGTCCTTCGGCTTGTCTTTTGCCTTCCTTGTCCAGTCAGGCAACGTCTCCCACCGACGTTCTTTGCTTGCTGGAAATGGCTCAGATGAGCACCCTTCCGCCAGAGGAGTACAAGCGCCAGCGCGCTGGTCTTTTAGCTGCCAGCCAAGGAAGCACCGCCCTCCTTGTTTCTCCTTTGCTTTCGCTGAAAGTCCCGACTGGGTCTCAGCATGGGTCTCAATCTGGCTCGCCGGCCACATTGGCTCCTTCTGCGCCTTTGCCTTTGTCTTCGTCCCTCCTCCTTCGTCAGGTCGAGCCTGCGCCTTCAGGCTCGCCTGCAGCAATGTTCAGTCCAGCTCCGGTGCCTTCATCTCCCACCCTGTCGGCTTCCGCTTCACCGGCTGCGACTGCGGCCTTGCGTCTGACTCGTCGTGCTGCTGCTTCCACTGCTGCTGTGGTATGTTGCGTTTCTCGTGTCTCTTTATTTGCCGCTGACTTTCCTTATCCTTTAGTGGTCTTCTCAAATTCCCTGTGGCACCAAGCGCGGTCGCTTGCCTGATGTGGAGCTTGTCGCAGTATCCAAGGCTGCAGATGCGCCGCCGTTTCCCGTATGTCTATTATTTCTTCTCTGCTGGTTTTTCTTATCTTTCTTCCTTCCCAGTGTGATTGGTGCAAGTCGGTGAAGGTCCCGTGAGTGCAGTGTACTGGTACTGGCCCAGAGGCGCCATGCCTACAGTGTCATCGGCAGAAGATTGGCTGCACTCAGGATGGCCTCCCTTGCCGCAAGGTTTCGGCCCATGCCTCTGCTCCAGGAGCTGGTGCCTTGGGCACCGCTCCTATTGCCCTTCCTTCCATCGATTCTGAGCCTCTGCCTCCACTTCCTGAGATGCCGTACGACTCCATTGCATTTGACCTTCTGGTCGGCGGTGGCCTTTCTGAGGTTCCCAGTGTGTCGGAGACCAATTCCAACATGTTTTGGTGGCATCAGTCCATCTGTGTGAAGGCGCAGCTTCGCGCTCTTTGTGTGCAGGAACATTGGGTCGACCAAATGTACCTGAAATCGCTCAAACAGGCTCTCTTCCTGACCGGTCGCGCCCCTAAGTGTGTGAAGCAAGACGCCTCCATGGCAAGTGGTTCCGGTCCAGCCCTGGCGAAGGGCAAGGGTAAGGTGAAGGTGGCGGCGGCCACGGCAGAGGAGGATCCGTTGGTGGTTATCAACGTCGATGACCCTGACACTGGCGGGCCCTCGGGTGATAGCTGGCTGGGTATTGCTGATGCCGGCGCCTCCTAATTTGATTGTTATATTTTTGCTTTTTTGTATCATCTGGACCATATTGTAAATCATAGTGTTGTTGTGTTTGTCTCTTTGGTGGCGATCCATGTCCGTGTGCTTTTGTGACTTTGTGAGGTTCTATTTGGCCATTTTGATCGCCGTCTGGCTCTGATGGTGTTCGCCTTTTCCACGTGGCCTTTTTGCCTTGCCTCCTCCCCGCAGTAAGAAGTCTTGGCTGTCCTCAGCCTTGGTTCGTGGGCTGGCGGCATCGCTGGTGCTATAAATTTGCTGGCATGTGTTCATCTGATCGCCAGTTTTTCCGCTGCGCCCACTGTCGCACTCTCCTGCCATCATGACCATGCCAGCTCTCTGGCCGGAACTTGAAACCATCCTTCCCACCAGGCAGACCCGCGCCGTTTATGACAGTGCTGTGAAGTATTTTCTAAGCCTCGAAGAGACTTGGGAGAATTGTCCCTGCTGCAATTGGGAGGTCTCCCAGTGGCTGTATTATTTTGAGTCGGCCTGGGTATGCTTGTTCGTTTGTTCTCACTGCCGGTTCTCACTGCCGATGATCAGAAATCCTTGAAGCACGCATCGCAACTTGCAAATGTCAATACTCATCCTGATGAGGTGTACACTTTCCGTGAGCAAGTTAGAAATGAAGCGGCCCCGGTCGCCTCAGTTGAGTGGATTAGCTGCTTCCCCACTGTCATTACCCGTGACATCGACTGTCTGGTGTTGCATGCCGCCGTCCTCGGCCATGCCCAAGCTGACACTCTAGACATGTGCACGGTCGGTTTAACCGCCGGTGACCGCTTTCCCGACCCGGTGATCACCGCGATGGGTGATATTCAGTCGCTCTACACTTGGGAGGTGATTTTGTACGAGGAGAGGCGTTGGCACCTTGAGAAATTCGCTTGCGAGCACAATGAGATGTTGGAGGGACGTCAGGCTATCCGTGACTGGGTTGCTGCCAGTTTGCAGGCTCTGGCCAATTAGGGCCTGTTTGGTGCAGGGAATTTGGCACCTCAGCGCCAAATGGAACCACAACCCCCCACCTGGGGGGTTTTGGCCCCACGACACCGTGGAACGCTCGCCGAACACACCTTGGCCCCAAAAAATGAAAGTCCGGGTTTTCATCTAGTTCTCATCACGTGTTATGACAGACTGTCACACTGAAAGTACGGTGGTGACAATTTGATCTTGAAATTCACCACATCAAAGGAACTGCGAACGGGCAAGCAGACACATTGTCAAGACGACCCAATTATGATCATGGGGAACAAGACAATGAAAATGTTACTGTGCTACCAGACAAAATCTTTATATGAACCACACATTGCACAGGAATGCCCATTCATTCGTCTACAACGCTCACAGTAGAAGAAATGACGTCAACCAGTAACAAAGATGCGCAAAATGAAAGTATCATCAGACCATGGGTAAATCCCCATGGATTAAAGAAAATCAACGGTATATGGTACAAAGAAGGGAGAAGAGTGATTACCAAGGAAAGTGAAGAGCGAAAGTCAATTATTGCTGCTCATCACAACACCCCAGTGCATGGTATAGTGTTATCACCTAACGCTGGCCTGACTTAGGCAGAGAGTAGTGCATTTCAAGAGAAAGAGGTGAACGTAAGGGGAATGACTATTCACTGGGTTAGACTTGTAACACCAGGATTGATAATAACAGGGATGATGTCAATGACAACAATGATGGTCACAAGGATCCAATGATCACAAGGACAACGAGTGATGATTCGATCACTTAGTACCCGAGGTACTAGCATAGAAGAGATATGGTGATGATTCAAGAAGACCAAGCTGGAGAGTCTTGGTCTTCACTATACGACTTATATACAATTACAAGCTGGCTTTAAAGCACAGCTGAAACCCAAACCCTAGTACAGTGATACTAGTAACGAGTCATAGTCCCTTCTAATAATACTTGAAACATCGGCGAACCCAAATACCGATGACGCGTAAGTGTCCATGACTAATTCCTACTTACTGTTGTAGTCATTACCAACTAGTAAGCATCCCAAACTCCGAGATCAGGTCATACCGCTGACAACTTAGTCTGAGCCATGTCAAATGTGACACATGGTCACCCAGGAATCAATAAAACCGGCAAGATAGTAGAATGATACTATTGGTGGCCGACTATACAACAAGATGTACTGGCTTATGTCAGAGGCTGCGCAGAATGTCAACGACATAAAGTCAACAATTGCCCTATCAAAGCTCCTCTACAACCAATATTCCCTAAACTGGAAGCTATGCCGTTCGAGACTATCGCTCTCAATTTCATTACTAAACTACCAATTGCCCAGGGTTATGATTTGATCCTCACAGTTATGGATCATGATTGCACCAAGGCCTCTGTGTTCATTCCTTGCAACAAGGAAATTGACGCAGAAGAAACGGCGGTGTTGTATATCAACGGATGGACAATCAGAGAGGACAAATCAATGGCTCAAACGATACCTACGTTTCTGGGTAAACAAACAACAAGACAATTGGAATCTTTATCTTCCAATAGCGGAATTTACGCATAACAATTGGCCTAATGAGGCCACAGGGCAGTCTCCATTCTTCTTATTGATGGGACACAACCCTCGTGCTGATTGGAATTCTACACCCAGTCCCATTCTGCAAGTGGTGTTGCATCTCAATCAATTCAAAAAAGCACGAGAACATGCACAAAGACAAATCATAAAGGCCCAGAAGTCTTGGGTGTCACACAAAGATATGCCCAAATTCCAAATAGGGGACTGCATGTGGTTAGAAGGCCGTCACCTGAGGACTCATCAGCCAAGTGCCAAGCTTGCGCCCAAGAGGCATGGACCATTCCAGATAATCCAGGTGATGTCCCTTGTCAATTATAGATTGGAGTTACCTGCCAAGTGGAGCATTCACGACGTGTTTCATATCAATCTTCTCACCCCCCTATCATGAAACTTCCTTTCATGGCCCTAATTTCTCAAGACCTCCCCCTGAATTAATTGATGGGAAAGAAGAATATGAAATTGAGAAGATTCTAGACCAACAGCAATTCGGCAGGACAAGGCACAAACAATTCCTTATCAAATGGAAGGGGTATTCAGACTCAGAGTCACAGTGGGTCAATGCCACTGACGTACATGCCCCTGATGCCCTAGCTGAGTTCAAACGGTCTTTGAATTCAACCTCCTCACAAATAAAAGCAGGCTCTTCGTTGGATGAAGCACATCAGTTCTTCCTTTGACGAACAATGACCACTTCCCCCCCTACTAGTACCCACAATGACATCTCCTCTAACACCATCTCTACCATCTCTATCCCAGATTGTCACGATCTGACATCGTCTCGCCTTCGGACAACGTCAAGACACGCCGTTGCATGCATGAACATTGGAAAGACTGCCAAGATTACCCAGAAGCACACAAATGGGTAGGCAAGGATCCAGAGTACGACGAAGAAGAGCAGGTACGCGCTCTCGTGTGGAGTCAAGGAACAGACGAAGAAGATTATATTGGAGAAGGAGAAGCGTTGAGGATTGCTCAACTTGTGAGTGGAATGCTAGTTCATGCAGAACCCTCCAGTGCTGGCACCTCTACTGCAGGACGGATGAAGACCACGTGATTATATCACGTGCAGTCCCGGGTCATGGCATGTATCTGACCTAAGCGATAAGTCATGGGACTCGAAGGATGGAAAGTTATGGAAGACCATGGTAGGCACAAGATCGGATGCGGGATTCCCGATAGCCGAAGGTCTGGACAATTCCCAGTATGGGTCGATTCTGATGGAAGGTATTCTGATGCGCTGGTATTGCGCCGAGACATTTGTTATCTTGTTATCTTGTGTTCTGATGTCATTTGTGAGTCATATGGTTGTTCTTATCTCTGACTCATGTGAGGCCGTATGCCTCATGTACTGTATGTTTCATGATAAGCCCCTGTGGCTTGATGGACAATTCTCATTGGCAGATAAGGTCGTGAGTCGTGTTTACTATAGTTCGAGCTCAGTTAGAATACTGTCTTGGAGTACTATAAGTAGTTGGCAGGTTTCGCCAGTAGTCGATAGCTTAGTTGTCTTGAACTTCCACCTGTATTCCTCTCAGGCATAGTCAAGCATTCTTATAGCAGAGTCATTGGTCATTGTGACTATTCTTCTCTCATTATTCACTTGTGTCAAGAGTTATCTTCAAGTGACGCCGTATAAGGGGACCTTCTGTGGTTATTCGCCCTTCTCGAGTATCTTCTAAGTTGCAAGCCGTGCGCTTGACTTGGAGGTGATAGTAGGAAAGCCTTCGGGTTCAAGTCGAACCAGCGATTGTTGGAATCGTTACACAGATGCTACTGCTGCAGAGGTCGCCGCAGCCTTCCACCTCATTGGACCAGGGGACTTCATCCCCAAAACCCCTGATGTATGTGGATATGATTCTGGAGGACTGGTGTTACGCTCAGACCCTACGCCAACCCACAAGCAGCGCAAGTGTTTACATGAACACTGGAAGAATTGCCATGATTACCCAGAGGCGCATAACTGGGAGTCACGTGCAGAAGAGGACATCGAAGAAGAAGAGGCCGTACGTGCACTCGTAGCGGCAGAAGATGACAGTTACCTCGCCTATGACGAGGCGTGCAGAGTTCGCCAGCTCGTGAGTAATCTGATAACTCACGGCAGTACGCCAGATGCTGGCAGGAGAATCACTACAGGACGGTTGAGGGTCACGTGACATGGTCATGTGATACCCCCGGGTCACGGGATCTGACCTAAGCAATAAGTCAGGGGGGCGCGCAAGGATGGAATTGTCCCAGGTCACAGTATGTATCTGGCCTAACCCATAACTCAGGGGACGTTGGAAGAAGCCATGGAATTGGCGGAAGACAGTTGTGTCCTGAAGACGACCAACGACGACAAATAGCGATTGTGTGGTGTAAGACCAGCGACCTGAGGCTGCCGATATCAGCGGGCCGTGGCTGCCATTGGGACGCACTCCAGCGGGCCGGGTTTGATCCCCTTTCGGGAAAGTGTTATTGATGGATTAGTTCAAGGAGCGCCTGTGTTAGCGCCGGAGCCATTGCTTACAGATGCATTATTATTGGCTTACTATCGGTATTATTCATGCTTGGTGATGCTTAGACATTCACTTACTCGCTTACTCATTGGTGATCGCTTACTTACGCGATGAGGTGGACTGACTGATGCCCTGTGGACGCTTACTCACTGGTTGGAGGTGCTTGGTCACTCATTGGTGGGGACGCTTACTTATGGCTTATTGATGCCTTACGAATTGCTTACGAGTTGCTAATTGACCTGTGAGTCATTATGCCTTTCTTATTACTCATACTATGATTGTCGCCTTTGTGGCTTGACGGACATTTACTATAAATACTATACAAGTTGCGCTATGGTTCGCTAGCTTAGTTGTCTTGAAATCCACCTGTACTCTTCTCAGGAAGTTCAGACAGTCTTATAGCAGAGTCATTGGTCTTTGTGACTATCTTGTTGCCAACTTAAGTGTTAGGCGTTGCCACCTTGTAACGAACCTCAAGCTAGGCGGTATTAGGGGACCTTATTGGTTATTCGCCCTTTACAAGTCGTTCAAAGTCGTTCCTGAGTTCAGAAGCCGTGCACTTTGCTCAGAGTTGAAGCAAGGAAGACCCATCGGATCCAAGTCGGATCAACGTTCAGTGGGAACGTAACAACTGGAGGAAGACTCACAGGAGGTGGAAGAGGGAACAACTACTCACATCGAGACAATCCTTGTTCCACAAATGCTTGTCCAGGTGCCAAGCAGCTTGGACCTCAGTGACGTGGTCCGAGTTTGTGGATCTTGTAAGCAAACTGCCCTGTCATGTCCAGGTCACCCTGACCTCGACTCCTCTCACATCCACTATGACTGTGGACAACTCATTAACAATTGCACATGTAACCACAACCCCAACTTCATCCCTCCACCACCAACGCCTTGATATGTCAATGTTAAACCCCCCACCAATGTCACCTTGGACCCCGCGATGTCCTGGGGAGTTCACATCCGCACCACTCTCCAGGCCAGGGAGGACGACTCTGACAAAGAAAACCAAGATCCCCGCGAAATACAGGAATCCCAAGATGAAGGGGTATCATTTACGATGAGGAGGCAGAGGTGAGGAAGAAGAGCTGGTGTGGGAGTGGCAAAAGAAAGCCCTTGTTTCCCAGACTACTGGGGAGGTGGACTACAAGCAGAACAACAACATACTCAGGACAAAGCTGACGCCCCGGACGGATTTGAACTAAACATTCCCCCCAGATTTATCGCCTTCTGCATGACCGTCAATGGTCATGTCACCGTCGCCAAGTACATCCATGTGATGCCGGGTAACAACCCAATTGTATATGGATGTATGGAGAAAGGAGGGGAAATTCAACAAGGTGAAGTACATGCCACTCCTGATTTCAACGCCATGGATAACGACCGCCATTACACGCATGACCAGTTGCATTATTTGTGACATGACTATGGTGATCGCCATGGAGTCGACTTGACCCTCAGGCAGATCCCAGATTGGTTGTTGTGGGTGGAGGTCCTTCGTTACCGTGCAGTTTCCCAATGGTACTTCGAACTTGCCAACAAGATTAAGGCATTGGAGAGCAAACAGTACATGGTCGGCAACGAGGTGAGGAAGAGTACCAATTGTCTGGAAGAGGCAAACGCATTGCAGAGGATTATGGACAAGGAGGTCACCATATGTCGAGGTGTGACAATTATTCCTTGGGTTTTCGAACGAGGACATTCTGCCTGAAAAAGGGGTAATGTCATGGTTTGACATCATATGAACTAACAAATCAGCAGTATTACGAGGTCTCGGAGTTCGGGACGCTTACTATATGGTTATGACTACTATAGTAAGCCTTCATTAGTCATGGACACTTACACGTCGCTGGTATTTGGGAGTTCCGGTGTTTCAGGTATTTGTATTTACTTACGATGACTCAATACTAGGATTGCTGTACTAGGGTTTGATATTCAGCTGCACTTTAAAGCCAGTGAGTAACTGTATATAAGCTGTAGTGCGAAGACCATAGCTCACTAGCTTGGTCTTCTTGAATCATCACCATTCTTGTCTTCTTCCAATCTGTTGATTGAAGCTTGCCCATTGAGGTACCCTAGTGTCCAGTCAGTGACCTAGAGGCAGCGTAACTTTGCTAAGTTACCAGTGTTGTCATCATTGATCCATATGCTCGCATGTCACATTATAGAAAGGTTCAAGTCGAACCAGCATTAGGTGATAACGCTACAAGCTGGGTAGGGGGTAAGGGATGTGAGCTCTTCCCAGCTACTGCCGCCTCTCTCACATGAACCACTTTGGATTTGGGGCATTTATGCTTCTTTGCAGTTTTGCGGGACTTGAACTTACGTCCACATGCCACACATTGCTGCTCACGAGGGGGAAGTTTCGCCACTTTCACAGCTTCTCTTTCCCTTTCTCACTTAGCTGCACGCCTCCGCTTCCATGCAAGATGCCGCTTCTCCTTCTGGGCATTGTTGGCCTTGCGGCCACCCTTCTGGAGCTCAAAAAAGGCCAGGTGACCCTCCTGATTCAGCAGCTCTAAGATAAACACAAACATCTCCTTTTTTACCTTGTGTACAGGGTGAGGTACAAGCGCAACAGTGCACTTGACCAGGTGAGAATGGTATGGGGGAGAGAACTCCACCCAGGAAATTTTCCCGTCCTCTGCCTTTTGGGCAGAGGTGACATTGGCCACGAGGTTGGCCCGGGAAAGGAACCAATGATGACAAAAGGTGTTGAGGATGTCGAACACCGAGAGTTCGACATCCCCAGGAGAGGCCCTCTTAGGCTTGGACCCTCCCTTCAGATTCTGGGAGGGGTTATGGGCCAAAGGGGAGCCCCGGGGAGGGGGGGAAGAGATGTGCTCTGACGAGGACATGGTGGTTAAGGGGAAAGAAGACATGGTGTGATCGTTTGCTGGCATGTCATTCCTGTAGTTCAAGTTCAGAGATTTTGGAGCAGATTGAACCATCTGCCAGGTGAAAGGATACATCGATCATTTGAAAGACTACTTATGCACTTATGCCTTCTTATTGTGAATTGAGGAAGTCAGCTTGATGTGCTTGATGAGTCAAGCTAGTAGCGGAATGAGCCACACGTGAGTTGATGTCATGTTCTCACACTCATAAGCTACTCAAGCCTGTCAGCTTGGTCAAATAGGCCTACATTATTTTCACCCTCACCACAGCTGTAATCCCTTGCACTGGCAAGTGGCACTAGAGCCCAGTGTGGAGTCCCATCCACCTGTGCCATCCTTGCATCGCCCATCCTTTCCTTCTGCAGGCATGCAGTCTCATGTATGCTGCCTGCATGTCGACTGTTCACTGTCTGCATGCAATCATCCTTGCCCTCTCCACTGTCTGTCTCTAGTGTCTCTCTATCTATCCCCACGTCATAGTGTGTGCTCACTCTCTCAGTGTGGCCCATCCATCTGGCACTGCTACTGTGCCATCGCCTCCTCCCCTTCGCACCTAGGCTCTTTACCCCACCTGCTCCTGCCACCTGACCTCATCGCCATCTGACCTCACCAGCACTCCACTCTCTTCTTGTTTCCCCATGCTCTCTGCCTCGTAGCCACCGTACTGTTACGCTCAGACCCTGCTCAAAGCCGCAAACAGCGCAAATGCCTGCATGAACACTGGAAGAGTTGCCATGATTACCCAGAGGCGCATACCTGGGAGACACGTGATCAAAAGGACATCGAAGAAGAAGAGGCCGTACGCGCACTTGTAGCGGCAGAAGACGACAGCTACCTCGCCTATGACGAGGCGTACAGAGTCCGCCAGCTCATGAGTAACCTGATAACTCGCGGTAGATCCCCAGATGCTGGCAGGAAGGTTATTACAGGACCGATGAGGGTCACGTGACACGGTCATGTGATAAGGCCCCAGGTCACGGGATCTGACCTAAGCAATAAGCCAGGGGGCGTGTAGGATGGAATTGTCCCAGGTCACAGTACGTATCTGGCCTAACCCATAACTCAGGGGACGAGAACGCGAAGGTAGCCATTGGAATTGGCGGAAGACAGTTGTGTCCCGAAGACGACCAACAACAACAAATAGTGATTGCGTGGTGTAAGACCAGCGACCTGAGGCTGCCGATTCAGCGGGTCGTGGCTTGATGTTGGAATGGAATCCAGCGGGCCGGGTTTGATCCCCTTTCGGGTATGTGTTCAAGATGGATTAGTCCAAGGAGCGCCTGTGTTAGCACCGAGAGCCATTGCTTATTGACGCATTCATGGCTGACTGTTGTGGATGACATTCTCCCCTCATGCTTACTCTTTGATTACTGATTGCTTAGTGTTGCTTAGTCGCACACTTACTCATGCTTATCATTGTGCTTACTGATCTGATTAGACATTCGCTTATTGATGTGTGAGTAATCCTTTGTGATCTTTACTCATACTATATGTGTCGGCTTCATATCTTGATGGACACTTACTATAAATACTATACAAGTTGCGCTATGGTTCGCTAGCTTAGTTGTCTTGATATCCACCTGTACTTCTCTCAGGAAGATCAGACAGTCTTATAGCAGAGTCATTGTTCTTTGTGACTATCTTGTTGCCAACTTAAGTGTTAGGCGTTGCCACCTTGTAACGAACCTCAAGCTAGGCGGTATCAGGGGGACCTTATTGGTTATTCGCCCCTTTACCAGTCGTCCAAGTCATTCCTGAGTTCAGAAGCCATGCACTTTGCTCAGTGTTGAAGCAAGGAAGACCCATCGGATCCAAGTCGGATCAACGTTCAGTGGAAACGTTACAGTACCCTCTTCCGCTGCCTTGCTGCTACTTCTGCATCCCGCTATCTGGGATACCTTTCCCTCATTTTTCCTATATCTTACGCTCTCTGGCTCGCAACATCCCCACTCTCTTACCTTCTGCTCCTTCCTCCCTCTTCTCCTGGCCATTTCGGAACCCCTCTTTCCCTCCCTCCCTCCCCCCTCTTGCACCACTCAGGCTCCTCAGGCTCCTTTACCGCCGAGGGGCCTAGCACTCTCCTCCCCACCACCTGTTCATCTCCCGCATCCACCAGGCTTCGGCTCATTTCTCCTCTCTGTTTGACAACATTGCCACCTCGGATGCCTGCTCCTCTCCTTCCCCTCTCCATCACTCGCATAATTGCTTCCCCTCCCTACAGCTCCTCTCGTGCCTTGCTTGAGCTGGTTCACCATCTAAATTCTTAGGCTGTGAGCTTGAAACGCCCCTGCAGACCTAGGACCAATTTAACCTGGAGTATTATAGTGTAACTGAAATATCCAACTGTGCAGAGCATAGTGTCTTTCCCCAAGACCGAGAACACAGGTTAGTACACAGGGTGAAAGGGAGGGACGCTTGTTTGTCATGATTGGCATTGCTTTCCTTTCACTCAGTCACTTACTGCTCCAACTTGGAAGTCGCCACGTTCTTCAGATCAGAGCACTCGTTCAACATGACAGTGATATATTGTGGTGATTCTAGTATGGTATTAGCGCTATTGCAGAGAATATGATGCTTACACGAGACTGAGTGGAATGTAGTCGAGGATTCCAATGGGTTATATGTTGCCAGTGTCAAGCCATGCATGTCTACCAAATGGAGTCCATGTGGTATTTTAGTTGTTCAGGGAGGCACACAGTTCATCAGCGCTATGAAGGAGAGGTCTGTGACAGAAGCATGGCCTACTGTATACATTAGGATGAGGAGTAGGTTCGCCTTGTATTTCTTTACTTGCAAACTGATCTGGTGTGTGAATGTTGAGGTAAAGAGGTAAATTTACGCTTTGTAACCAGCCCAAGACCAAGGGTAGTGATCTACCCTGCTTGACCTGGAAGCAGCCAGCTTTAGCCTCCGATTCGTGGTACCATATCTGTTATATATACACTACCTTACCAAAAAGAATGTCCTGCATTGAGAATTTTATGTTTGTGGCAATAGAACAAGAATGACTTAGAGGGGGGACCTAGTTGATATATATGTGAGAGTAAGAGTGGTTTAGCATATGTTTGCCCCAAAAGATCTGTGTATGAGTTACTAGGGGTGGCAGCATGGTTTTCAAAAGTGATGCAATCATGTGATCCCACACCGAAAAAACGGATGTGTTGTAAAGGTTGGC
This sequence comes from Lactarius quietus, assembly GCA_015025155.1. Lineage (NCBI taxonomy): Eukaryota > Fungi > Basidiomycota > Agaricomycetes > Russulales > Russulaceae > Lactarius > Lactarius quietus. The sequence goes on along the minus strand of WITN01000691.1, from coordinate 23,054 downwards.
TTGAATCGATTTTTCAACCACCACAAATACACCACGTTCTATACTATATCCCTTTCAAATACTCTCATGGCTCCAAATACAATACCAATGAAGAAGGCCATCATCTGTTTGATTAAAAATCTGGCCACTCCCATGATGAGATTTGTGCGGCACTTCCTGGTCACTCTGACATCAGCAACCATCAAATCAACCGGATTTTCAAGCACTATGGAGAGAAAGAGAACTACTACAGTGTAGGACACTCATCTGGTCGCCCCCACAAGTTAACCCCTCGTGATACACAAGTTGCCCTTCGCCACCTCTCGAATTCTGATGCACATGACGCTTCTGACCTCAAAAGGTTATACTTCCCAGAGGTTTCTGTGGCCATCATGAAGCATGCACTTCGAGCAGAAGGACTAGAGTCCCATATATGGTGCTCAGTTCCTTTCATCAGCCGGAAAAACCTACACGTGCAAAAGAATTGGGCAGAAGAGCATCTCCACTGGATGGTGGACAATTGGAGGGCTGTAAACTTCTCAGACAAGTCAATATTTCGCGTATTTGGCTCTGATGGGATAGAGTGGTGCTGGAGGAGGCCTGGGGAACATCTGTACCCCCGTTTTACAAAGAAGAAGCTGAAATATGGTGGTGGTGAAGTTACAGTGTGGGGAATGATCACTGCAAAGGGTGTTGGGCGCATTGTACGGATTGAAGGAAACCTCAACAAGGAGCTATACTGCAAAATACTCGAGGACGATGTCCTGGGTACCTACCATGATCTTCACATGGACCCACAGCAATTTTATTTTCAGCAAGATAACAATCCAAAATACACAGCTAAGATTGTCAAGGCCTGGTTCCAAGAAAATGACATCGATCTCCTTCTATGGCCTCCAAATAGCCCCAATATCAATATCATCGAGAACCTCTGGGGCCACCTTGATCACCGAATACAAGCACGGAACCCTCTCCCACAGTCAGAAGAAGATTTGTGGGTTGCACTTCAGGAGGAGTGGTATCAGATCGACATCGGATTTATTGAAAAGTTATACACTTCTTTACTTCAACAAGTTTCTGTTGCGCAGATAGCAACTGACGTCTTAGGAGTTAGCACAAAAGCTATAAAGCAAACAGTTACTTCAGAGGTTGAAGAAACTCTGTATTACAACAGTAACACACCTATAAAGCAAACAGTTCTATACTAGAGTGTGAGCAAAGGTGAAAGAGAGTAAAGTAAAGTGGGGACTTACACTTCAGAGGTTGAAGAAACTCTGAAGTGTAAAGACGAAAACAGAGACCCTTATATACTACTCAGGGTGGTCTGTGCGCACATGGTCCGTGCTCCCCAATACAGCACGTGCGTGTATCATAAGTACAACTATTGGTTTGGAAACCAAATAGAACACTGTACTGCCACGTCAGCTGATCTAAATACAGCTACTATCAGTATCTTAATAATAAAGAACAAAGGAACTACTATATGTCACGATCTGACATCGTCTCGCCTTCGGACAACGTTAAGACACGCCGTTGCATGCACGAACATTGGAAAGATTGCCAAGATTACCCAGAAGCACACAAATGGGTAGGCAAAGATCCAGAGTACGACGAAGAAGAGCAGGTACGCGCTCTAGTGTGGAGTAAAGGAACAGACGAAGAAGATTATATTGGAGAAGGAGAAGCGTTGAGGATTGCCCAACTTGTGAGTGGAATGCTAGTTCATGCAGAGCCCTCCAGTGCTGGCACCTCTACTGCAGGACGGATGAAGATCACGTGATCATGTCACGTGATAGTCCCGGGTCATGACATGTATCTGACCTAATCTATAAGTCATGGGACTCGTTGGATGGAAGGTTATGGAAGACCATGGTAGGCATGAGATCGGATGCGGGATTCCCGATAGCCGAAGGTCTGGACAATTCCCAGTATGGGTCGATTCTGATGGAAGGTATTCTGATGCGCGGGTATTGCGCCGAGACAATTGTTATCTTGTTATCTTGTGTTCTGATGTCATTTGTGAGTCATATGGTTGTCTTTATCTCTGACTCATGTGAGGCCGTATGCCTCATGTAGTGTATGTTTCATGATAAGCCCCTGTGGCTTGATGGACAATTCTCATTGGCAGATAAGGTCGTGAGTCGTGTTTACTATAGTTCGAGCTCAGTTAGAATAACTGCCTTGGAGTACTATAAGTAGTTGGCAGGTTTCGCCAGTAGTCGTTAGCTTAGTTGTCTTGAACTTCCACCTGTATTCCTCTCAGGCATAGTCAGACATTCTTATAGCAGAGTCATTGGTCATTGTGACTATTCTTCTCTCATTATTCACTTGTGTCAAGAGTTATCTTCAAGTGACGCCGTATAAGGGGACTTTCTGTGGTTATTCCCCCTTTTTCGAGTATTTCCTAAGTTGCAAGCCGTGCGCTTGACTGGGAAGTGATAGCAGGAAAACCTTCGGGTTCAAGTCGAACCAGCGATTGTTGGAATCGTGTCACTATACATGGAATAAAGACAATAAAGATATCTTAAAATAGTCCATTCCCATAAGGGGATCTAAGTAGATACTGGTAGTTACAGGATGACTCAATCATCCTTACAACACAGGAAGCCGGATAACCGGTTCGTGTCAACATCCCTCCATGATTGAGGCATGCTCTATAGACAAATATACTTATTATACTTTTTTAGTGTAACATGGGGTAATTGATTTGCAGGAATACCAAGGGTTTACAGAGACGTTTGTGGATATACGACCTATGCAGGTCATCCCATCTCATACCTAGTACCCTTATTTGAGCCTTTTATCCTCCTGCCCAGGAGAAGAGGTGGCAACTGCTCAACCTCTTTGAGCCCCATGTACAAAGTATAGAAAGTTGGTGAGGAAGAGGATCATGAGTTCCACGAAAGACGCCGTGAAATGGCGATGGCTCGAAGCCATAGTTTCAGAGAAACTTCTTTATGATTTTGTGGAGCTGCATATCCGTTCTGTCTATGTAGCGAAACCAAGACCATCGACTAGACTGTTGAAAGATGTTCTGAGCAGTGACTTTGTAAGGCCATCAGCCAGCATCTCACCTGTAGGGGTGCGCACAAGCTCTACTGCCTGTTTTGCGACGTACTCCCTAATAGCATGGTGTTTTATGGTTATATGCTTAGAGCGCCTTCCAGTGATAGGGTTTTGGGACAAGTCCACAGCTCCCTTATTATCACAATGGAGAGGAATGGGGGAGGAAACCTCATACCCCAACTCTTTAAGGTATGTCCTATACCACATTGCCTGATTTGAAGCCTCACAAAGGCTCATATATTCGGCTTCAGTGGTGGACTGGGCTATTGTCTTCTGCTTTCGCGACGACCATGAAATGGCGGCGTTTGCAAGAATAAAGACAAATCCCGAAGTGGAGTGCCTGTCCTCTTGATCTCCCCAAGAAGAGTCAGCGTAGCCGTGAAGGCCGTCCCCACTTTTCCCTCCAGCATAGAGCAACGCCAAGTCCTTAGTGGTGTTTAGATATGCAAGGACATATTTGGCTAGTCTAAAGTGGTGCTTGGAGGGGTTGGAAGCATATTGGCTCAGGCGTCCAACAGCGAATGATATATCAGGTCGGCTCCCAATCTGCGCATATAGCAGAGACCCAATAATTTGCTGATACTGCTTTATCTCAGCAGCAGAGGCTTGGTCCTCATATTTGACCAAGTGATCCTCACAGCCCGAGGGTAGAGGGGTATATACTGGGTTGGAATCCCTCATTCCAAATCTCTCTACAACTGATTCGATGTAATCTGTCTGGTTGATTTCCATGGTGCGCGAAGCACAGTCTCTGATGATGTTAACACCGAGATATGATTGGATTTCACCAAGATCAGTCATCTCATATCGATTAGATAGAGACTTCTTCAGATCATTGATCTTATCAAGAGAGGACCCAAGTATAGTGATGTCATCGACATAAAGAATGACGAACAGTGAATCACCCCCCTCATGGCGGTGACACACATATACTCCTGCATCAGAGTATGTACGGGTGAAGCCAAGTTCTTCAAGAACTCCATGGAATTGCAAGTTCCATGCCCGGAAGCTTGCTTCAGGCCATAAGAGCCTTCTGCAGACGACACACCAAGTGTTCAGATCCAGCAACGATGAAACCTGTGGTTGCTCCATATAGATCTCCTCATCCAGATCGCCGTGTAGGAATGCTGATTTGACGTCCATCTGGTGAATTTCCCAATTCTCAAGCGTAGCTAATGCTAAAAGGAGTCGTAATGACTCAAATTGGGCGACTGGGGAGAAAGTTTCATCGAAATCCACTCCTTCTATTTGAGTGAATCCCTTAGCCACAAGGCGCGCACGAAAGTGTCCATCCGCTTTCTTTTTGAAAACCCATTTAGACTTGACAGCCTTTCTGCCCTCAGGGAGAGCTTCAAGGCGCCAGACCCCAAGATGAGCTAGAGGTCCATTTCATATTGGCACGCTTCTATCCACTCATCTGCATATTCAGAATTCATGCTTCCTTATAAGTGAAAGGGTCCCTATAACCAGGGGCACCTGCAGCACTAAGGAGCTGACCAGTCCTAGACGACTGCTACCCTGTTCAAACTCATCGTCTGAGTCCAGCGCCGCTCTATATCGAGTCGGTGCTCGCCGATTCCTAGTGCTGCGCCTTAATCAGGCATAGCTGGAAGCTCAACTGGTGAATCCCTATTGCGATTTTCCTCAAGAGGAGTAAAAGCAGGGGGTGGGATCGGGTTGATAGCTCTAGGACGACGATTGGAACGTGTATTTGGACGACGAACAGGGGGAGATGTAGCAGTAGGACGAGTAGGTGGAGTATGATATTCTGTTTGAGGTGGAGGTTGGGGTGGTTGGGTGGGAGTGTGCGGCCTTTCTTCCTGAGGTGGATCCTCAGGTGCCTCTTGTGTAGGTTGTTCCTCTGGTAACTGAGGAGCCTGAGGCTGTTGTGGCGGTGCTGAGGAGGCTGGGCAGGCTCTCCTGGAAATGTGACTTCTACTGGGTACTCAATTGTCTCCCCAGTAGGAATGGAAGGTGATGAAATTGGATTGGTGGTCTCTGATTGCCCAAATCAGAGCGGGAAGGGAAAGTCTGTTCATCAAATGTAACATCTCGTGAGATGACGAACGACCGGCTATGTCTATCCCATAGAGTATAACCTTTTGTATCAGGTTCATAGCCCACAAACACAACTTCCTTTGACTTAGGATCTAATTTGCGTCGGTTGTGTTCAGGTACATGATAGTAGGCTTTACAGCCAAATACTTTAAAGTGAGAGACATCTGGTACTGTACCATACCAGAGCTCATACGGAGTTTTCCACTGAGTAGAACGGATGGGAGTTCTGTTGTAGATGTAGACAGCGGTCATAACTGCTTGCTCCCAGAAGCCCAGGCTTAAACCTGCATCATGTAGCATACTAGTGCCCTTTTCCATGATGGTGCAATTAAATCACTCAGCTCTACCATTCTGTTGTGGAGAATGTGGCACAGTGAGTTTATGCTCAATTCCCGCTTCCAATAGAAGGTTTTTAACCTCCTTGTTCACATACTCGCCCCCACGATCAGAATGGAGACACTTTAGTTTATAGTGTTCCAACTGCCTTTCAGCCCATTGCCAGTAGTGCACAAAGGCACCTGAAAGCTGGTCTTTGGACTTTAGAGGAATCACAACTGCAATTCTGGTGTGATCATCGATAAAGGTAGCAAAGTATTTGTTCCCCTGAATAGAGTTACTCTGAAGGGGTCCAACTAGGTCGGAGTGAACGAGTTCAAGCGGCTTTGAAGCTCGCTTATTGGAAGAAGGGAAAGGATGATGATGGCTCTTGCCTAGCTCACAGCCATGGCAGATACCAGTCTTCTCTGGGGAATTATTTATAATGAGTCCTTTGCAGGAACTCTGAGCATATCTCTTCAGCACTTCTTTGGACATATGTCCCATGTGCTTGTGCCAGGTCTCTAAGCTGGCCGATGCAGTGGCAGTGCTGACACCATATATGTGTTGCACTGAGAGCCAATAAAGGCCTCCAGCTTGAAAGCCATCTGCTACTGGTTCAAAGTTGTATTCGAGGGAAAAACTATTCCCATCGAACTTTGCCAGTCCTCCTTTCTTTGTGAGTGTCGCTACAGAAAGGATTCTGTCTTGGGTGGAGGGGATGTGTAGAACATCTTCTAGGATTAAGTCCTTGCTATAAGAAGTTCTAAAAATCACAGAGCCCTTGCCAACAGCTTTAATGATGGTGCCATCAGCAATGGAGATGTCACTATTGTGAGACTGATATGTATCAAAGTCTTCACGCTCAAAAGTTGAGTGTGAACTTGCTCCACTATCCAGAAGCCAAGTGTTATTACGCTTGCTTCCCATGACATATAGACGAATTTGAGGGACCTCAGTCACCTCCTCTATTTTGCCACTACCATTTACAGAAGTAGCTATGGGGGCCAATAAGACCTTGGTACTGGCGGCGCCTTCAGGAGCCTTCTGGAGGTCTCCTTATCCTCCGCAGCTGCCATGACACTGGCTGACTGCTTCTTGATCTGCCCCTCCTTTCCCTTACAGGCATTCTCTTGGTCCTTCTTCATCTTTTTGCAGTCCAGCTTTTTATGACCAGGCTTTTGGCAGTAGTAACATGTAGGCTCCGAAGAGCCACCTTGATTGGACGAAGAGGCTTGCTGCGGTTTTGACTGCCGCTGCTTGCCTTTATTATTGAAAGATGATGAAGATGAATTTTTGACGGGGGCGGCCTTGTTTAAGGTTGCCGAAGGACCATTGAGGCGACTCTCCTCATTAAGGAACCTCTGAACGAGGTCATTTGGGACGAGTGCCGAGGGGGGACCATTGGCGAGTATTGTGCCAGCGATGGTGGAGAAGGACGGGGGGAGAGCATCTAGTAAGATGAACGACAACTGCATGTCGCTGATCGCCATCCCGTTCTCCACAAGTGTGTTCCTCGTGTCCAGCATACGCTGGAGTTGAGGCAGGAAGGGCTGACCTTCCTGGAGCTTGGTATTAGCAAGCCCAACCCATAAGTTGAAGGTGGCCATAGAGCCAACCGCGCCATACAAACTCTCCAAGTGAATGTACTTCTGATGCGGCGTTGCATAGGTGAGATCAGAAGACACCGCCGAGTAAACTTCTGTGGTACAAAATAGTGTTATCATGCCCAAAAGGGCCTCCTCCTGCTTGTTCCAGAATGCAATTACGTCTGCGTCTGGGTTGGCGGGATCGGCGTGAGCTGGGTCATCGTGGGTGAGGTGACGTTTGCAGCCACTCATCCTCATGAGCGCCACGAAGGTGGAGTTCCACTGAACCCAGTTGGTGCCATCCAAATGATCCAACTTTATGGTGGGAGGGAAAGTGATGGTGAACGCAGACGACATTGTTGCGGCCATTGTAAATTTGAGATGTTATATCTGGTGCCGAGGAGCATCAGCACCAGTCCAGATCTTTGAGGGTATGGATACCCAATCACAGGAGCGCTATGCTACATAACACAGTTGTGTCATGCCTCAAGTTGTGCGACTTTCTAGATAATCTAATAGATAGTAATAATTTTAATAGTACCCTTGCCAGTTTTAAACTCTTCTATGACCCGTGAGGGTAGTGAGCCTATGGCGAAAGTCTAGGGGTCTTAAACCAAGGATAAGATGTCCGTTAAGACAGAGCTATAGGTCTCGCCATCTAGAGCTATGCTAGTTTCTCACTAGAGACTGATCATAAGGGATGCTTGTCAGAGAGGAGCCAACAGCAAATTCTTAGAAGTGTGGACAGGATCAACTCCTAGAACAACACAACTAATCGTCTGTGGAGTCTCTGAACCAGGCCATTTAAGGGCCTTCAAGCATAAGTAGTGCAACAGTGAGACGTCCTATGCAGCGAATCCTGCACAAAGGTGGCGAATACTTCCACTAGGAGAGGTCTGTGCAACTACTGTGTATATACTATAGTAGCAAGGCCTAGTTGTACCAGACGACTGCACACAGTGGGTTTGACTATTAACCACTGGCAGATGCCTTGAAGGGACCCAGGTATTAACCGAGTATTCCCAACCATTAACCAAGCCTATAGCCGCAAGGGTCTTCCCCTATTGGCCTAAAACTGGACAATGCCAGAAGATAAGGTAAGAAGTCTATATAGTGCGCACTGGAGGATCTTCAGGACGCTTCAGCTCACTTAAGAGCTCCCTCACGCCTGTCGATAGAACCCTATACAGGGCTAGCCAAAGTGACAGACTACTAGGGGCATAGCCCTTTTCGCCTTGGGTGTATGGAGTGCCGAATAAAGGAATACATGCTCACTGAGTGGGAAAGAGACGATGTCGAGGATAGTGACAAGTCAAAGTGAGCAAAGGCACAGAGTGTAGATCTGGGACAAAGAAGATAGACAGTCAGTTAGGACGCAGGGCCCATAACCTGTTGTGCAGATAGCAACTGACGTCTTAGGAGTTAGCACAAAAGCTATAAAGCAAACAGTTACTTCAGAGGTTGAAGGAACTCTATATTACATAGTAACACACCTATAAAGCAAACAGTTCTATACTAGAGTGTGAGCAAAGGTGAGAGAGTAAAGTAAAGTGGGGACTTACACTTCAGAGGTTGAAGGAACTCTGAAGTGTGAAGATGAAAACAGAGACCCTTATATACTACTCAGGGTGGTCTGTGTGCACATGGTCCATGCACCCCAATACAGTACGTGCGTGTATCTGTAATTGTAACACAAGTACAACTATTGGTTGGAAACCAAATAGAACACCGTACTGCCACGTCAGCTGATCTAAATACAGCTACTACTGGTATCTTTATAATACAGAACAAAGGGATTACTATACATGGAACAAAGACAATAAAGATAGTTAAAAATAGTTCATTCCCTTAAGGGGATCTATGTAGATACCGATAGTTACAAGATGACTCAATCATCCTTACAACACAAGAAGCCGGATAACCGGTTCGTGTCAACAGGGGAGAGCGAGCAAGTGAGGGAGAGGGAGAGAGAGGCGAGGGCGAGGGTGAGCGAGTGAGGGAGAGAGAGAGAGAGAGAGAGAGAGGCGAGGGCGAGGGTGAGCAAGTGAGAGGGGAAGACAAGCGAGCAAGAGGGAGGGAGGGCGAGCAGGAGAAGGTGAGCGAGAGTGAGCAAGTGAGAGCACAAGCAAGTGACAGACAGAGCAGGAGCAAGTGAGCGAGAGCAGGGAGAACAAGCGAATAAGAGAGCCATCGAGAGGGAAGGCAAGAGAGTGGTAGGGGCAGAGAGAGAGGGAGGACACGAGAGTGGGGCAGCATGAGAGTGGGAGGGAGGGCAAGCGGGACGGTGGGAAGATGAGGGCGGACAGGGAGAGAGACAGGGAGAGAGAGTTGAGGTCACACAAATGTTCGGAGGACGAGAGGACGCAATCAAATTGTTTTACTTAGTACTAGTGGCTAATACAGAATATTCTACAATCACGGCTCTACTGAGGGTTGGGGGGGTATTGGCCATAGGCCCAGTAGGTATACGGGGCCTGTGCGTACACTGTGGAAGGGTAAGCAAAAGGGTAATAAGCAGTCATGTGGGGTGCTCCAATGTTTTGAGTTAGTCCCCTGGGCCAGAGGGGGCGGCAGCGCCGTAGGGTTAAACCCCAGTGTGTGCTGTGGGCTGTGCTGAGTACCATGTGAGATTGGGTTGGGGAGGTACTAAAGAAGGAGGGGGGAAGCAGAGGGGGGAATGGATAGAGCTGGAGTGCCCAAGCACTTGCAGCTGCGTTTGCGGGGCTGTGAAAGTGCTGGCTCTGCAGCAGCACGGGCGTGTACTTCTGCATTCTGGGCAGCAGATTGCGCGTCGGGTGGAGCAAGCCTGCTAGAGTTGACCCCTCCACTGTATGGGTCCGTAATTTGCCGACGCGGTTGCTTGCAATTGAGATCCCCAATCTGCTGCATTGCTGGGGCTTCAGGGGATGACGTTGAGACAGCGTGTGGTCTCTTCCGCCGCTGCACTCCCATTCGCCGGGCTGTCTCGGTCCATGTGTGTTGGTTCGGAGAAATCTCTTCCTTATCCGGAAGAGGGCTTTCTGAAGAGTGGGTGCTCTGGACCACTGCAGATAGGTGCGCCTCAATCATGTGGAGGCTACGCACAGTACCTGGAGATGAGGGTACACCATCACTTAGGAATTCCTGGGAAACGGTAATCACATTTTCCAGGATTGATGCAGCAGCTTCGCTACGCGCATCTGAAGAGCAGTCCGATTCAATTGGCTGCTCAAGGGGCTCTGAAGGGGCAGGGGCACTATCTAAAAATTCAATGAGATGATCTAGCTGACCACTGCGTCCAAAAAAGTGGGCAGCAGCGGCGACATGCTTGCACAGCTGGACCCAGGGCCAGTCCAGACAGTCACAGGAAAGTTTGTTTAGCTCCACCGAATAGGTACATGTTTGATCCGTTGCCGATTGTACTCCATAGCGGTCGTCACTTTGGGCCTGAATGGAGCTGACATCTATTTCTGGTGTTCTCGTGACAATTTCCTTGCGACGCTTCTGGGCCAGGTTGGAGCCATTGAATCCGAGTTCCTGGCGATGGTGGCGGGATTCGTAATGTGGAAGCATGTTGACTACGAGAGTGTACACGAGGTGATCGACACGCCGATTGCGCTTCCCCTCAAGCCACAGAGATTTGAGCACATGGTGATAGCTAGATAACAGTAGATTTGAGCAATCCCTTTGATCCTCTGAAGCGATAAGCACACTTACGACTCAAGTAACATATTTGTATCTCCCTCTTGGAAGATCGACCTATCTTGCCTGTAGATCGCAGACCAAAGGGGTACAAAACCATCCAATTCTCCCTGAGATAATCTACAAAGCTCTGGGGGACCGAAGCGTCGGTCTGAATATCCTGCCACACAGAATCAAATTGATCTGATCAGTTATTCTTATCCATGCGCGGATGGTTCCCAAAGTGCTGGGAACTCTTCCGTTCGGAAATGCATCCGGATAGCACGGTGCACATGCCACCAGCACAGTAGCACTGCTCAGTCCAGATACACGGCCGTGATTTATGGAAAGCAAGAGTGAGCAGCTTCATTTTTCATATTTGAGATTTCAGCTAAGCTAAGCAATATTTCGGCTAAGCTAAGTGAGATCCGGTGCCGGATATCTGGTATCCCAAATCCGACTCCGATTTCAAATTATGTAATTTGTCCCTGGGACCATCGTCCCAGGACCTTCGACATGCAGACACATTCAAGTTGTGCTCATCATCGTCAACAGCAAGCACACAGCCAAAATTTGCAATATATTCCAAATAAATTAGCACAAACGAAAAGTTTACATTTCTTAATAATATTAAATAATTATAATAAATACTACAAATCCATGCTGGGAGACCGACGGCGTGATGCCAAATGTGAGGGAGGGGGGGGAAGGGAGAGGCGAGGGAGAATGAGAGCGAGAGGCAAGGGTGGGAGAGGGGGAGAGGGCAGAGAGGGGGTGGGGGCGAGAGGGCGATAGAGGGAGAGGGTGGGAGAGTGAGAGGCGGGAGAGAGGGTGAGAGCGAGAGAGGTCAAGGTCGATTCAGAGAGAGGGCGGGACAGGGACAGGCGGGAAGGAGGATGGGAGGGCGGAAGGGAGGGAGAGAGAGGGACAGGCAGGAGGGAGGGTGGGAGGAGGGACAGGGACAGGCCGGGCGGCGGGAGGGAGAGCCAGAGAGGGGATGAGCGGGAGGAGGGAGAGGGTGGGAGAGAGGGAGAGCCAGAGAGGGCGAGAGAGGGAGAGGATGGGAGGGCGGGAGGGTGGGAGAGGGAGAGGCAGGAAGGAGGGAGAGGGAGGGAGAGGCGAGAGGGAGGGAGAGGCGGGAGAGCGAGGGAGAGGGCAGGAGAGTGGGAGAGCGAGAGGCGGGAGAGAGGGTGAGAGTGAGAGAGGTCGAGGTCGATTCAGAGAGAGGGTGGGAAAGGGAGGGTGGGAGAGGGACAGGCAGGAAGGAGGGCGGGAGGGCGGAAGGGAGGGAGAGAGAGGAATAGGCGGGAGGGAGGGTGGGAGGAGGGATAGGGACAGGTGGTGGGAGGGAGAGCCAGAGAGGGGAGGAGAGAGAGGGGAGAGAGGGAGGGAGAGGCGGGAGAGAGGGAGTGGGCAAGAGAGGGAGTGGCAAGAGGGCGGGAGAGCAAGAGGCAGGAAGGAGGGAGAGGGCGGGAGAGGCGGGAGAGAGGGAGAGGGCGAGAGGGTGAGAGAGGGACGGAGAGACGGAGAGACGGAGAGAGAGGGACGGAGAGAGAGGGAGAGAGAGGAGGGAGGAGGGAGAAGCGGGAGGGAGGGAGAGAGAGGTAGAGGCAGGAGGGAAGGTGAGAGAGGGTGAGGGTGAGAGGGTGAGAGAGAGGGGGCGGGAGAAAGCCAGAGGAGGGGGCGGGAGAGATGGTGAGGGCAGGAGACGGCGAGACGGCGAGAGAGGGAGGGAGAGGGAGAGAGAGAGTGGCATAACACAGGTTAACTATCAGAGAACTATCGGATAGGACTTGACAGCTTGACTTACGATGCGTGCCAGTGGGGTAGAGCTCATATTCTACCTTCCATGTCACTGCGAGGTGGTTCATGCCTCCTTGGAGGTCAAGGTGTGCTTCAGCTTCGTGTGAGTATGGAAATTTGGATGCTTGACGATATGGCAGGACTTACAGTATCGACTCCTGCGCCGTGCTTCAAGTTCTTTTGAGTGATTCCTCCATTATCCCCAGCCCAGCGATTACATACCCCTCCTCACCCTCCCTCTCTCACCCTCTTGCCCTCTCCCTCTCTCGACCTCTCGCCCGCTCGCCCTCACCCTCTCGCCCTCTCGCCCTCACCCTCCTCCCGCCCTCTCCTCTCCATCCATCCATCCATCCAACCTCACCCTCTTCCCGCCTCACCCTCTTCCCGCCCTCCCTCTCCCGCCCTCCCACCCTCTCCTGCCTTCCCCCTCTCTCCTGTCCCCTCCTCTCGCCCTCTCTCGCCCTCTCCCACTCTCGCCCTCTCCATCTCCCTCCTTCCCTCCCACCTCTACCTCTCTCTCCCTCCCTCCCACCTCTACCTCTCCCTCCCTCCCTCCCGCCTCCCTCTCCCTCTCTCTCCATCCCTCTCTCTCTGTCTCTCCGTCCCTCTCTCGCCCTCTCCCTCTCTCCCGCCTCTCCCGCCCTCTCCCTCCTTCCTGCCTCTCCCTCTAGATCTCCCGCCCTCTCCCTCTCCCTGCCTCTCCCTCTCTCCTGCCCTCTCTCTCCTCCCGCTCATCCCCTCTCTGGCTCTCCCTCCCGCCGCCTGTCCCTGTCCCTCCTCCCACCCTCCCTCCCACCTGTCCCTCTCTCTCTGTCACGGTTTGACATCGTTCGGACTACTTATCATCACGTTTACGAGATCTCGGAGTTCGGGATGCTTACTATACGGTTATGACTACAATAGTAAGTCTCGATTAGTCATGGACACTGACGCGTCGCCGGTACTTGGGTTTGCCGGTGTTTCAGGTATTATTAGAACGGACAATGACTCATTACTAGTATAGTTGTACTAGGGTTTGGATTCGAAGCTGCGCTTTAAAGCCAGCGAGTAACTGTATATAACCTGTAGTATCAAGACCAAGGCTCTTCAGCTTGGTCTTCTTGAATCTTCACCACTTGTCTCTTATTCGCTCTTATCCAATCTTTCGATTGAAGCTTGTCCCTCGGGATACCCTAGTGTCAACCAAGTGACCTAGTGGCTGTGCAACTTAGCTAAGTTGCCCGTGTATATCAAGATTCATCCATACGCTCGAGTATCACGTCACAGATCAGTTCAAGTCGAACCAGCGTTAGGTGATAACGCTACACTCTCCCTCCCTTCCGCCCTCCCGCCCTCCTTCCTGCCTGTCCCTCTCCCACCCTCCCTTTCCCGCCCTCTCTCCTGCCTCTCGCTCTCCCGCTCTCCTGCCCTCTCCCTCTATCGCCCTCTCACCCCCGCCACCTCTCCCCCTCTCCCGCCCTTGCCTCTCGCTCTCGCTCTCCCTTGCCTTCTCCCTTGCCTTCTCCCTTCCCCCCCCTCACATTTGGCATCACGCCGTCGGTCTCCCGGCTTGGATTTGTAGTACTTATTATTATAATTTAATATTATTAAGAAATAAATTGTAAAAACTTTTTGTTTGTGCTAATTTATTTGAAATATATTGGAAATTTTGGCAGCGTGCTTGCTGTTGACAACGATGAGCACAACTTGAATGTGTCTGTATGTCGAAGGTCCCGGGACGATGGTCCCAGGGACGAATTACATAATTTGAAATCGGAGTCGGATTTGGGATACCGGATATCCGGCACCGGATCTCACTTAGCTTAGCCGAAATATCACTTAGCTTAGCCGAAATCTCGAATATGAAAAATGAAGCTGCTCACTCTTGCTTTCCATAGTGATTGCATTCATTTGCGCCTTGTCGCGATCTGTCATGATTATTTTTGGTGAGATCACCGGGCTCCACGATTTTATGAAATTTAGGAAATATTTTATTGTCGCTTCCGTTCTGCTTGATGACAGCATCCAAGCCACAGGAACTCCTGTGAAGCCAGAACAAATCAGTGAGCCATAAATGGAAAAACGCGAAAACGCGTACCATGCCCCCACAAATCTCTCACTATCAATGTGAAGAGCTGCAACCCGGCATACTGAGTAGTGTTATGGGTTGCATCAATAGATAAAAAATTATCCCCCAGTGCCTCAAAGCAGTCCCTCTGGAATTTAGTTTGAATGCATAGGACAAAAGCTTCTGCAGAAAGCCCAGATTCAGGTGGGGGGGGTCCTGCTTATCCTTCAGGAAACACTCAGCACCGCCCTGCTGGAGCCGGAGGACCCAAAGGCGAAGCGAGATCACGTCGTTATCATCAAGGCGGATCTCGACATTCTCCACAATCCGTCGGTAACAATTTACATCGTGCATTGTAATATAATGATCGCGATCGGACCACGTGCAGGACCCTTGCACACGTTTTAGCTGAAGCGATAGCCGTTAGCTTGGAAATTAAACAATTCTGTTGTGACGCACTATCGCCTTGGAATCGGTCCCTGTGTAGACCATGTCCATGACTAAGTTTCTTATTTTTGCGGACAATCTGGTGAATCGCAGATTGTCATCGCCTACTGGGTGGTCATGCTGATCTTCGTACTTTCCAAGAATAGTCTCAGTTTGTGGATATCGCTTAATCATCAGGGTGCACCAGCAGCCCGTCTTCTTTGATGGGATCTTCCTCTCCCAATCATGTTTCTTTTGGTAAGGGACCTTCCCGCCAGTGAATTCGCGGGAGCACTGAAGTACGTGGCGCTCCCACCATAGGTCTGAATCAGATCGCTTAATGTAGCTTACTATTAGTTCTATTGAGTGGGCCGACTCCTCGGCAGCTAGCCACTCATGGAATTTGTCGTTGTTGTCCCATTTGAGGGTCATGCCCCCCTTCTCACGGTCATAAGCGAGGCTTCCCTGTGGTGCTGTCATCTGGCGTTTGGCGTGGCAGGCCTCGGCTTTGCAGATGTTGTAAGGGAGGGCCCTTTCTGTTACGGCGGGGCCTGTGGGAATGTCAAAGGTGGGCATGGTTCTGGTACGAGGGAGGAAGTGTGTATCTGTTTGTCCCTCCCTCCCCCAAATCATCATCCCACATGCGCTGATACACAGTACACAGACACGCGTCATTTACGCGTTATTATGCGTTATTTTTCATTATTTATATCTTATATATTTTAGAAAGATTTTAGAGATTTATTAATACAGAAAAAAGTAGAAAAAATGAGAAATGAAAAGTCGAAAGAAAGTCAAAGAAAGCGGAGTTTCAATTTCAGCATATTCCGAGCGCCGGGGCCGTGGGAAGCTTGCTGAAAGACAAAGACTCACGACCATCATGGTACCATAGTTCCGCAGGCCCAGCGCCTCTCATGGGCAGATTGTGGCCTCTACAGTTCAAGCAGTTCGGCATTGCCTGTTTGCCAGCGTCAAGCCATTATAATCGGGGTCGAGCAAGAAAGTATACATTATATCACGGCGGGCAGGAATGGATAAGTAGGGTTGGTGTTTCTCAACTTATGTCCAATATATCGACAACTAAGTGACTTTATTTTTATCCGAGTTAATTTTATATAAAAATATTTGAACAATTAGAAATTAATCCCTTGCCTAAAAGAGCTCCAGTTATTTCCGAAAAAGTTTAAATTATATTGTGCTACCCAGGCCAAAATAACAATGTTATTTTAAATACTTTCAGAAATAACTCGAGACCTTTCAAGTAAGGGACTAATTTCGCATTGTTCAAGTCTTGTTATTTAAAATTAATTCACTATAACAATAAGTTTACTTAGTTGTCGATATATTGGACATAAGTCGAGAAACACCAACCCTACTTATCCATTCCCGCCCGCCGTGTATGTTATTGAAACTCAAGGTCAGTTTGACAAAACCCATGGCATCGGCAGGCGAGGCTAGGCACAGAGCCTGAGGCATTGTGCCATAGTCTACCAGACTACCAACATTCAAGAAGTCTTGGTATCATACCCTACCGTTCAAGTGGAACATGTTATGCACACCTGAGGTCAGGGGTGTGGCAGTGCCAGTGCAGTCTTTGACGTCACCCTCTGCTATCTTTGTTTGGTACCTCTCAGCGGCGTCAGGCTGAAGCTGAAGCGTTGAGTGATCCCGCATTACAGGCTGTAAATGTGGCTGTGCTTCTTTTTAGTGGAGCCTGGGAAAATATGCCTCGTGGTCTCTGCCTGTGCCTGGTACTGCCAAGAGCAGCCTACAAAAGCAACCTCTGCGCCTTGCGCCCTGGAAATCCCAAATGTCTTTCCTATCCACAGAACCTCAGTCTAGAGTGACTTTGGAGGGCCACTCCAACTGTCTGCTCTTCCAATTCGATACACATCTTAAAATTATCCTAGATCGCTATCTGGCTTTTTTTTGTGAAAGGTCCATCAACTCTAATTGGGTCTTACATTTTACACCAACTGTCCGATCCCCAGGCAACGTATTGAGGCAACTTAGTCAGTCGTCATCTGATAGTGTCGACTATGCCATTTATCTTGACTGAATTGTTCCACTTGAAGCATCGAATCATTACGGCACCTCTATTGCAAGGCAAAGACCGAAGATGTCTTATTAGACATATCTGCCAAACCGACCACTACAAGAGCAGCATGGGATCAAATCAGAGGCAGCTTAGAAAAAGGTATGAGCTTTCACATCATAAAATGTGGTCTGGAGCCCACAGGTGTTGCAGAGGCCGACACCCAGCAGACTTTCGTGGATATGTTAGATAAGGACGTGATTAAACCCCTTACAACATTAAATGTGAGCCAGAATTGTCTCGCTTGAGTGAGAAACCTTGATGATGTGCCACAGGGAATGTATTGAGAACCGAGACAAGAAAGCATATCGAGAAAGGTCTCAATAAGTCCGCCGCAAAATACGCTGATCATGCAGAGGGTACAATCTCAAGGCTCCAGCAGGCATACTTGAAGAGATATTACCCTCGGTAATGCTCTCACTCTACTCATATTTCGCAACCTGTTCAGCATTCTCCGAATAAAGGCTCGGAGGAAAGGTCTTGGCTGTGTCTTCAGATGCAGCTCTGGAGGAAGACGGTATGGCCGATATCAGCAATATTCCAACTTGGTTCCCTAAATTGGACATCTTGATTCGTGTCTGAGGATAACCTCAGGGATGCCATTAGGGACCTCAACATGTTCCGAACGATAAGGGCCGAGAATCTGAAGGATGGATACGACGTGAGTGATATTCCATGGCAAAAAAAATCAGTTAATGTTAACCACCGTCAACCCAGTGTCTCAAAGAGCTTGTTTTCACGCCAACGGTGAAGGATGTTATTGTCAAGTATATGGACGGTATGATGTCAGTGTTATCAAGCCATTGAGAGAATTTTCGCACGATTCTGACACGGCATGCGCACAGCACGTGAAATCTGTCACGACTTGGCAGTCAGTACTAAGGCAGCCGTGATAGGCGAGAAAGCCTTGGGTGGAAGAGACCAGTCTGATCTGAGAGTGTGCTTCCATCAGTCCCTTTCTTTTTCAATTCCCCCACCCATGCTCTATCACAACTATAGTCGCCTGGTGCATATTTGGAGTTGGTTTTCAGTATCCCCATGGTGGACCTTGAGACAAACTTGACCCGAGATAAGGTTCCAAAGGTAATGATGATGTGCATTAAAGAAGTCAAGAAGAGGGGTCTGCAGGCTAAGAAAATATACTCGGTGAGCTTCTCAAGACGTGTATTGGGATTCATATTTACCATTGCGGAGGGTAATCCACTTGATGCAGACGTACTACAGGTCAGTGTAGTCCGTCGCCATGGCCCATCTACTGTACAAGCTGATATAAATTCTTATTCAGTTACGGCACAGGTTCGAAAATGAAAAATCATTTTCGTTCAATTCTGAAGACAGCATCCATTCCATTGCGATGCTTTTAAAGGTAAGCTCTTGAAACCATTTGAAAACCCTTTTCCCTCTTAAGTTCATTACTAATCCATCATCCAGCTCTACCTGGGGGATCTCCCAGAGCCACTTTTTGTATTCTCTTTGCAAGATTATAGAAACTACAGCCAGAATAGAGGTAAGCAGTCTCTCACACATTTCATCCACATCCAGATTTTGATATGACGTTTAGCTAAATATCGCGAAAATGATTTCTCATTATACTGATCGAAGATCAGCGAACTCCATCCAGTAAACAAAGCATCTCTGGGAGCCCTTTATCAGCATCTCTTCCTTGTCTCAACCTATTCTTCCCCCCCCTCGTTCTGATAAGAATGTGATGACTGTGAAGGAGCTTGCAGAAGAGTTCATCGACTGTGTCTTACATAAACAGGGTGACCATTTTCCAAATGATGTGAAGGCACATTGTAAATACTTTTCGTCATTTTTAACCTTTCAGACTCATTCTCTCAAAGATACATGTTATGGAGGATCTGATTCAAAACGCGCACACCTTATTCAAGTTTAAGGAATCATCGTTCCTTTTGCCTCGCCACCACCAACACACTGGAACTTCCTGTAATCCTTAACTAGGTGTTTGACCATGTCGACTGAAATTTTGCTTGATGGCCTATGCAGATTGTCGTAGCGACGATGAGTTGGCAGTGGTGAACATTCCCAGTGGGAAGTCCATATTTCTTTTTGAATAAATTTGATTTTAAATATATTTTTTGATTGGGTTCGACTTGGGTCGATTTTCGATTCGCTTGGAGATCAACTCAGATCTGCATTTGTTGTTTGCTTATCTCAGGCTCGATAGCGTGTTCTAAGTTCTATGCTACGCTTTGTCTGTGTGCCTGTTTTTTACTTGTCTGATACTATGCTGCCTTGCAAATTACTCGAGCGTTGCATGATGCATGCTCAGTTTGGCCAGTTTCTTCGCGCAAATGGTATCGACACACAGTCCTCAGAGGACTTCCCAGAGTGACCGCGAGGAGGTTCGTCTCAATGCACACAGGAGAAAAAGGTCAATCGACTGCATATTCTCCTGTCCACTTTGACACGAACCGCTTCTTGTCTAGGCTGCTCCTCGGGAGTCTGGTCCCTCTTTGTGTGCCCCCCCTCCTGCTGGCGAAACTTCTGGAACTGCATCAAGCGACATCCCTGGCACACCTGACCCCGCAGACCCTCCTGATGTCAATATGTCTGAGCCTGGTCATTCCAATGCACCTGAGGATACGTGTCACGTGCGGATCACGTGTCATGGCCAGTGGTGTCACCAAGCCGATGAAAGTACGATTCGCATTGCCTGTAAGGGCTGAAGACCCCCCTGAAGTGCGGTTTACTGAAGAAGAAGATGAAGATGTGCTGCAAATGGATGCAGATGAGACATATGAGGTCGCGCGAATGTTGAGTACTGAAGATCATTTCATTGTGGACAACAACACTGGCGATGTCGTTCGTTTAGGACTGTGTAAGTCTGAGTCACGTGATTAGTCATGTGATCAGCAACCCCCAGACCACGGGATCTGGTCTAAAGGATAAGTCACGGGGGAACGGTAATTACCTCAGGTCGAGATATAATTCCTGAGAGGGTATAGTTGGATGTGGGATTCCCAACACGGTTGGGCTCTGTCCTGTTTAGGTTCTTTCTGATTGGAACATTCTGATGTTGCCTGATGGCTGTACTTATCATGCACTGATGTTGCGCCGGACGATGATTGGACGATAGTGAGTCACATAGTGTTATCTCTGACTCATGGTGGGGCCTTCTGCCTCATGTACTGTATGGGCTTATCCCTGTTCATTGATTGGTTGATATGCTTGGGTCGTTATCCCTGATAGCTGATTGGATGATACGATATGGTACGATACCTGTTATTATTTGGGACTCAGATTAGGAGTCAGCCCTGTAGTGTATATAAGGTGCTCTGTCTTGATAGACGAGACCTTATCTTCGTTGTCTTGAGATCTACCTCAGTCAATAGAAGTGTTGGCTAGTTTGCCTGTTCCTCTCATCTTGTTGATCCTTGTGTGGTCTGTCCTCTCATCTCTTGAAGATCCCTGTTGCATCCTTCCAGTATAAGGCGAAGCCCTTGTCCTTTGGTTCGTCTTTCGTGTTCGACCATCGTTATTCAACTGTCGTCGGTCTGTTATTTGGTTCAAGGCCATCAAGAGTTCCAAGTCGGAACAACGTTTGGTAGAAACGTTACAATACGCCAGACGTGGATATGCCTCAACCTGAGCCCGACAGACTGAGTCCCAACACTTCTGATGCCTCCAAGGATATGACCGACCTCGATATTCCCGGACTCAACAACTCTGGGGCTGCATCTGCTGCACCTGCACCTGGACACGATGCGCCCACAGGATCAGCCGCTGATGGCGACGACCCACCTGGATCCGCAGGGGGGATCCGCATACAAGACATCGTCAATACGATAGAGCTTCCTCAGCTCCAGATCGCACAACAATACATCGACCTAATGAAAGTTGCGACTCTTGATAAATCTGGGATGCAACCTGAAGAAATAGAAGATTTGCACAATCTGGGATAAGACTATACCCTTGCAGATCCATCACCACTTCTGCGGGCAACTCGTCATTTCATCAATAACTCAACCACATCTCAGAAGCACTACGAGACGATGAGGACTATTGAGGGCCTGCATAGGCCCACCGACCCCATGCTATCGTTTGATCAAGTCAAACGACATGTCCATTGGCTTTCTGGGGTCGTACCTGTGGAGTATGACATGTGCGTGAACTCGTGCATAGCCTTCACTGGGCCGCACAAAGCCCTGGAGGCCTGCTCTCGCTGTGGCAAATCTCGCTATTGTCTCAGGATGACTAAACCGCAAAAGCGATTCACGACAATACCAATCGGGCCGGTGATTCAAGCGATGTACAGTTCTCATGATGTCGCCGAATCTATGCACTACTTTGAAAGGAAGATGATGGACAATGTCGAGCTTCTGAGGGACAAGGTGGGACTTCTGGACGTCTATGACGACACGACCTCAGGACAGGCTTTGGTCGATGCTTGGAGCAGCGGTCGTATCAAAAAGGGCGATGTTGCCTTACAGTTCTCAATCAATGGTGCGCAACTACGTGCTGACAGGCTCTCCGAGGTGTGGTTCTTCATATGGGTTATCCACAACCTTCCTCTGGATCTGCGGTACAAGAAGGCCTATGTGATCCCGGCAGCCATCGTCCCAGGGCACAACAAACCATGGGATATAGACTCATTCATGTTTCCTTCGCTCTACCACATCGCCGCTCTGCAGCTCAAGGGTCTGGCAATATATGACGCTTACTTGGGTTCCTTGGTTCGCTCGCGCCCACTTGTGGTCTTTGGAACAGCTGATAGCCCAGGCAGTGCATTTATGTCTGGCATGGTCGGTCACAGCGGCCGTTCAGAGTGTCGCCTGTATTGTGACATGCCTAGTAGGCGTCGTACAGGTGACAGCCACTATTATCCTGCCATGAACTGCCCTTACGACTACAACATTGAGGGGTGCTGTCATGCTGACATCTCACGCGCCAATCTCAAATCCTTTCAAGACAATCTTCCAACCAAATATCATCAAAATCTCATTCATTTGCTGGCTGCGAAGACCCTGGGCAAATTCAGAACTCGTCGCTTGGCTGTGGGACTCTGCAAGCAGACCATCTTCAGTTGTCTCCTGTACCTACTGCTGCCAGTACCAACACTATTTACTATGGATATAATGCATCTGACAGTCCTCAATGACCCGGATCTGTTTGTCAAGCTCTTCACCAGTAAACTAGATGTATACGAACCCGATGATAGGGCTAACTGGGACTGGGCTGTGTTCTATCGCAAGCCTACTCTCTGGACCGCATCTGGCAAAACTGTTACCAGATCTGTGGTGCCGTTCCTCCCCTCGTCATTTGGCCATGCTCCTCAAGACCCATCAAAGAGGATAAACTCCAGCTACACAGCTTGGGAGTTTCAACAGCTCATATATGGTCTATACCCCACCCTACTACGACACCTCCTCCCCCCGCGGCACACTACTGGCACAACTTCTGTAAGTTGGTCGGTGGGGTTTGTACACTGCAGCGCCCTCATGTAACTCAACATGAACTGGTATATGGACACAAACTTCTGATGGAATTTGTCCGGGAATTCGAGGACCTGTATTACCAGCGCATGGAGTCTCGGATCCACTTCGTGCGTCAGAGTATCCACCTCTTGACACACATTGCAGAGGAGACAGTTCGGGTTGGTCCACTGGCATGCTACGCTCAGTGGACCCTGGAGACCGCCATAGGGAATCTTGGTCAAGAAACACGCCAAGATCGTGATTTATTTGCGAATCTCACCCAGCATGTAATGTTTCCACTGAAAGTTAATCCGACTTGGATCCGATGGGTCTTCCTTGCTTCAACTCTGAGCAAAGCGCACAGCTTCTGAACTCAGGAACGACTTTGAGCGACTTTGTAAAGGGCGAATAACCAATAAGGTCACCTGTTACCGCCTAGCTTGAGGTTCATTTCAAGGTGGCAACGCCTAACACTTAAGTTGGCAACAAGATAGTCACAAAGAACAATGACTCTGCTATAAGACTGTCTGAACTTCCTGAGAAGAGTACAGGTGGATTTCAAGACAACTAAGCTAGCG